>WNWK01006126.1:0-110061 GCA_009830355.1 Cherax destructor | reverse complement strand
CCAACAAAAACAATGTTCTTCCTTCCTTGGTGTCGTTTTGTGATTTCCCAGTAGTCGACTCACATTCATGGGTAACACAGAGAATCGTTAGATTTTTCCACAACAGTTTCCAGGATCTTCGTTGATTCTACCTCTCCATCCGTCCTCGGGTTCTTTGTATGCTTCCCCAACCACTGTCCAGGTTCCTTTCTTGGCGGATTCTAAACAGGGGGATTACTATAAACCCCTCTTTTTTCCTCAGTCAGTCTTTTATCTCAAAGCTCCCTCAGTTCTTCCTTCAGCTGCTGGTAGAGTAGCTAAAGAGGGACATCTTGTTCAGTTCAAAACCCCAAAAGACACTTTACGAGGGGGCAAGACTTGGTGGGAGATGACATTAGTCGTGTCGTTGGAAAAAATAATAGACCTTATACCTTTACATATACTTGTAGTAAATAAAGAAATTATATTTATTATTATTATTATTATTATTATTATTAATATTTAGCAAGTATCATTAAGGAATGGTCAATACAAGAATTTAGATATTCACAGCTTTTTTTGAAGAATGATTGCTGTATACAAGCCGCTCACACCTGTGGTTTTTTCAGACCGATGCTGAAGGATACTAAGAAGGCAGGAGTGACCCACATTGTTTGGACTCAGAAAAAGAACATCTTAACTGTATTAAACAAGCACAGGAGATTGGTATGATGACCCCCCCAAAACTACTTCATCACCTATGGTAAATGTCATGTTATTTGTGAATCATTTGAACAAATAAATCATAGTGAACCCCCCGCACACCATGCGTTCGCGCGTGCGAACACACACACACACACACACACACACACACACACACACACACAGAATAAAGGAGACATCCCCAGACATAATAACACAGAAACGAAACTCACCAGGATGAAAACAGATGCAATATTTCCACCCGGATATCAAATCCTCAGGAAAGATAGAGGGAGCAGAGGGGGGGGGGAGGAGTTGCACTGCTCATTAAGAACAGGTAGGGATTTGAGGAAGTGGAAGGAATGGATGGAATGGGCGAAATGACTACATAGTAGGAACAATTCAGTCTGAGGGCCATAAGGGTAAATTGCTGTAATGTACAACCCGCCCCCAGAACCAGGAGGCCAAGAGAAAAAAATACGACGAGAGCAACAGCGCAATGGTGCCACTAGCCGAGGTAGCCAGAAGGCCCACTTGGGGAGAACAAAGTTACTAGTTATGGGTGATTTCAATCAAAAAGGAGATTGATTGGGAAAACCTGGAGCCCCACGGAATGTCCTGAATCATGGAGAGCCAAGATGATGGATGTGGTACTGGAAAACCTCATGCATCAACATGTTAGAACACTACCAGAGAGAGGGTGGGGATGATCCAGCAAGACTGGACCTAGTATTCACCTTGAGAGTTCGGACATCGAGGATATCACATATGAAAGGCCCCTTGGAGCTAGTGATCATTTGGTTCTGTGTTTTGATTATATAGTTGAGCTACAAGTGGAGAGGGAGCAGGAATAGGAAGGTAGAAACGAAACTACAAAAGGGGAACTACACAGGCATG
This sequence comes from Cherax destructor, assembly GCA_009830355.1. Taxonomy (NCBI): domain Eukaryota; kingdom Metazoa; phylum Arthropoda; class Malacostraca; order Decapoda; family Parastacidae; genus Cherax; species Cherax destructor. Next base: position 108,504 of record WNWK01006126.1, on the reverse strand, counting down.
AGGAACTTCCTACAAGATGTTCAGTGGGAGAGAGGTTGGCAGGAAAACCAGTAAAAGAAATGATGGAATATGTGACAACCAAATGCAAAGAGGCAGAGGAGAGGTTTGTCCCCAAAGGAAACAGGTAATGGGAAGACCAGAACGGTCCTTGGTTCACCCAGAGGTGTAGGGAGGCAAAAACTAAGTGTAATAGAGAATGGAAAAAGTACAGAAGACAAAGGACCCAGGAAAATAAAGAAATTAGCCGAAGAGCCAGAAACGAATATGCACAGGTAAGAAGGAGGCTCAGCGACAATATGAAAATGATATAGCATCAAAAGTCAAGTCTGACCCGAAGCTGTTGTATAGCCACATCAGGAGGAAAACAACAGTCAAGGACCAGGTAATCAGGCTGAGGAAGGAAGGTGGGAGTTCACAAGCGACCAAGAGGTATGTGAGGAGCTCAACATAGTTTAAAAGTATTTACAGAGGAGACAGGAAGGACTCCCGGAATTCAGAATAGGGAGGTTTACCAACAAGTGCTGGATGAAATACACACAACCGAGGAGAAGGTGAAGAAGCTGCTATGTGAACTCGATACCTCAAAAGCGGTGGGACCGGACAACATTTCTCTGTGGGTCCTTAGAGAGGAGCAGAGATGTTGTGTGTGCCACTAACAAAAATCTTCAACACATCCATTGAAACTGGGCAACTACCTGAAGGTGGAAGATAGCAAATGTAATCCCAATTTTAAGAAAGGAGACAGACACGAGGCATTAAACTATAGACCTGTGTCACTGACGTGTATAGTATGCAAAGTCATGGGAAGATCATGAGGAGGAGAGTGGTGGAGCACCTGAAAGACACAAGCTTATAAACGACAACCAGCACTGTTTCAGGGAAGGAAAATCCTGTGTCACAAACCTACTGGAGTTTTATTACAAGGTAAAAGAAGTAAGACACGAGAGAGAGGGGGGGATAGACTGCATTTTCTTGGGTGCAAGAAGGCAAAAGCTAAAGAATGCAAAAGCTAGAGGATCAGGCACACGTAACAGGAAAGGCACTGCAATGGATCAGAGAATATCTGAGAGGGAGGCAACAACGAGTCATTTGGGACTGTGACGAGTGGGGTTCCCAAGGGTCAGTCCTAGGACCTGTACTGTTTTTGGTATATGTGAATGACATAACAGAAGGATAGACTCAAAGTGTCCCTGTTTGCAGATGATATGAAGTTAATGAAAAGAATTAAATCAGTCGAGGATCAGGCAGGACTACAAAAGACCTGGACAGGCTACAAGCCTGGTCCAGTAACTGGCTCCTAAATTTAACCTTGCCCAATGTAAAGTCATGAAGATCGGGGAAGGGCAAAGAAGACCACAGACAGAGTATAGTCTAGGTGGCCAAAGCTGCAAACCTCCTCAAGGAAAAAGATCTTGGGGTGAGTATAATACCGAGCACATCTCCTGAGGCACACATCAATCAGATAACTGCTGCAGCATACGGGCGGCTGGCAAACCTAAGAATAGCATTCCAATACCTCACTAAGGAATCATTCAAGACTATGTACACCATATACGTCAGGCCCATACTGGGTATGCAGCACCAGTTTGGAACCCACACCTGGTCAAGCACGTCAAGAAATTAGAAAGTGCAGAGGTTTGCAAAGACTAGTCCCAGAGCTAAGGGGATTGTCCTACGAAGAAAGGTTAAGTGAAATCGGCCTGACGACACTAGAGGACAGGAGGGTTAGGGGAGACATGATAACGACATATAAAATACTGCGAGGAATAGATAAGGTGGACAGAGACAAGATGTTCCAGAGGGGACACAGAAACAAGGGGTCACAACTGGAAGTTGAAGACTCTTATGAGTCAAAGGGATGTTAGGAAGTATTTCTTCAGTCATAGTTGTCAGAAAGTGGAATAGCCTAGAAAGCGACGTAGTGGAGGCAGGAACCACATAGTTTTAAGACGAGGTTTGATAAAGCTCATGGAGCAGGAGAGAGGACCTAGTAGCAATCAGTGAAGAGGCGGGCCAGGAGCTATGACTCGACCCTGCAACCACAAATAGGTGAGTACAAATAGTGAGTACAGCATGGAACACTCACTACAGACCAGTATCACAGACATGCATAGTATGCAAAGTTAATGAGAAGATTATCAGAAGAGTTGTGGAGCACCTTAAAAGGGAATGACCTCATCAACGACAACCAGCACGGATTCAGGGACGGGAAATCCTGTATCACAAGCATAGTGGAGTTTTATGACAAGGTGACAGCAGTAAAACAAGAGAGAGGGTTGTGGATAAATTACATTTTCTTGGACTGTAAGAGGCCTTTGGACACAGTTCTACACAACAGATTAGTGTAAAAGCTGGACGACCTGGCAAGTATAACAGGGAAGGCACTACAATGGATCAGAGAATTCCTGACAGGAAGGCAGCAGCGAGTCATGGTATGTGATGAGGTGTCGGAGTGGGCGCCTGTGACGAGCGGGGTTCCATAGGGGCAAATCCTAGGACCAGTGCTGTTTCTGGTATATGTGACTGACATGACGGAGGGAATAGACTCAGAAGTGTCTCTGTTTAACCTCTACAAACCTACACTATACTCTCCCTGTCCTGCACACTCTTCACCCACACTCACACACACACAACACACACACACACACACACACACACACTCACACACACACACAACTGGAAGCTGAAGACTCGGATGAGTCAAAGGGATGTCAGGAAACATTTCTTCAGCCACAGAGTAGTCAGGAAGTGGAATGGACTAGAGAAGATATAGTGGAGGCAGGTTCCATACACAGCTTTAAGAAGAGGGTATGATAAAGCTCATGGCGCAGGGAGAGTGACCCAGTAGCAGACAGCGAAGAGGCGGGCCAGGAGCTGAGTCTCGACCCTTCAACCACAATTAGGTGAGTACAATTAGGTGAGTACACACACACACACACACACACACAGTCACCCCCCAACACACACACACAGTCAGTACGTAAGTAAGTTTATTCAGGTATACACAAATACATTTACATACATTATCATACATAGCAGCATATGTGTAGAGAACCCAGGATAACCCAAAAAAGTCAGACAGAGTGACTTATTTCCATAACACAGCCACAAACATACACATACACACACAGTCACCCACACACACACAGTCACCCACACACACACAGTCACCCACACACAGCCGCATCTGCCTACCAAGCAGGGCCAAGGAGCGAAGGGTGAGCAGCTGAGCAGGTGGAGAGGAAATAGGGCAAATGCAGAGGAACAATCATGCCAACAAGAGGGACAGGAAAAAAAAGGGAGAAACAGGAACCTGAGCTGCAGAGGGACAGGCAATGGGAGGAGGAGAGGGCAAAGGCAGTGTTTATTCATGGGCTGAAGGAGAGAGAGGAAAGGACACACACTGAAAGACGGCAGGCAGAAAGAAAGGAGATTGAGAGCATACTCAAAGAAATAGGCGAAGAAGATATTTCCGAGATTGTAAATTTTCAGAGAATAGGGGGGTACTCGAAGGGGAGAAAACGACCGCTCAAGCTGATTCTCAGGACAGAAACAGAGAGGAACAGAATCCTCCAAGAGAAACCACGATTGAAGGAAATGGAGGATTACAGGAGGGTGTTCCTAGACCGGGACAGAACAAAAACAGAACGACAGCAGCTGAGGGAGAGGGCACAAAGGCGAAAGGAGCGAGGAGGAGAGACAAGAACAGAATCAGTAGAGGACAACCAGAGCAGGACGGAGCAACGGGAACAAGCACAACCCAACAACCAAGCACACAGTCCCAACACAAACTACAACCCACACTCACAGCCCCCACCCAGCACTCCACTATAGAATCCCACAGTACACTGCCAGGTACCCCACCCTCACAGACCCCCTCAAAACACTGTATTAGAGAGGAAACTGAAGGTATGGTACACCAATGCTGATGGAATAACAAATATGTGGGAGGAGTGGCACGAAAGAGTGAAAGAGGCATCACCGGACATAATAGCTCTCACTGAAACCATGCTCACAGGTATGATAACAGATGCCATCTTTCCAATGGGGTACCAGATCCTGAGGAAAGACAGAGGGGGTGGAGGAGTGGCACTGCTGATCAAAAACCGATGGGATTTTGACGAGCTGGAGAGAGGAGACAGAGGAGAAGCTTGGGATTACATAGTAGGAATGCTACAGTCTGGAGGTCCCAAGGTGGTAATTGCAGTGATGTATAACCCACCACAAAACAGCAGGAGGCCAAAACAAGAGTATGATGAGAGTAACAGAGCGATGATTGACACACTGGCAGTAGTGGCCCGAAGGGCTTGTGCGAGCAGGGCGAAGCTACTGATCATGGGTGACTTCAACCATAGGGAAATTGATTGGGAGAACTTAGAGCCACATGGGGGCCAAGAAACATGGAGGGCTAAGATGCTGGAGGTGGTACTGGAAAATCTCATGTACCAACACGTAAGGGACACTACCAGAGAGAGAGGAGAGGAAGAACAAGCGAGACTGGACTTAGTATTCACCCTGAGTCGTGCAGATATTGAGGACATCACACATGAAAGCCCCCTTGGGGCCAGTGATCACATGGTTCTAAGTTTCGAATACATAGTAGAGTTACAAGTGGAAGGGGAAGCAGGAAGGGCTGCACGAATGAAGCCAAACTACAAGAAAGGTGAATATGTGGGCATGAGGAACTTCCTGCATGGAGTTCAGTGGTACAGGAGATGGCAGGAAGTCAGTAGACGTGATGATGGAATATGTGACAACAATTTGCAAGGAAGCTGAGGAGAGGTTTATACCCAAGGGTAACAGAAGTGAAAAAGACAGGATGAGCCCATGGTTCACCCAAAGGTGCAGGGAAGCCAAAACCAAGTGTACAAGGGAATGGAAGAGGTACAGAAGGCAAAGAACCCTGGAGAATAAGGAGAGCAGTCGTAGAGCCAGAAATGAATATGCACATCAGAAGGGAGGCCCAAAGACAGTACGAGAATGACATAGCAGCGAAAGCCAAATCTGACCCAAAGCTGCTGTACAGCCACATCAGGAGGAGAACAACAGTCAAGGACCAGGTGATCAGGCTGAGGAAGGTAGGAGGAGGTCACAAGAAATGACCGTGAAGTGTGTGAGGAGCTCAACATGAGATTCAAAGAGGTGTTCACAGAGGAGATAGAAGGGCCTCCAGAAAGGAGGAGAAGTAGGTACACCATCAGGTACTGGACACAAAACATACAACTGAGGAGGAAGTGAAGAGGCTACTAAGCGAGCTAGGTACCTCAAAGGCGATGGGGCCGGATAACATCTCTCCATGGGTCCTGAGAGAGGGAGCAGAGGAGCTATGTGTACCCCTAACAATGATCTTCAACACATCTATCGAAACAGGGCAACTACCTGAGGTATCGAAGACAGCAAATGTAGTTCCAATTTTTAAAAAAAGGAGACAGGAACGTAGCACTAAACTACAGACCAGTGTCACTGACATGTATAGCATGCAAGGTCATGGAGAAGATAGTCAGGAGAAGAGTGGTGGAGCACCTAGAAAGGAACGATCTTATCAACGACGGCCATCACGGTTTTAGGGACGGGAAATCCTGTGTCACAAACCTACTGGAGTTCTAAGACAGGGTGACAGCAATAAGACAAGAGAGAGAGCGGGGTGGGTAGATTGCATATTCTTGGACTGTAAGAAGGCGTTTGACACAGTTCCACACAAGAGATTAGTGCAAAAGTTGGGGGACTAGGCAGGGGTAACAGGGAAGGCACTACAATGGATCAGGGAATACCTGTCAGGAAGACAGCAGCGAGTCATGGTACGTGGTGAGGTGTCAGAATGGGCGCCGGTGACGAGCGGGGTTCCACAGGGGTCAGTCCTGGGACCAGTGCTGTTTCTGGTATTTGTGAACGACATGACGGAAGGAATAGACTCCGAAGTGTCCCTGTTTGCAGATGATGTAAAGTTGATGAGAAGAATTCCGTCGGACGAGGACCAGGCAGAACTAAAAAGGGATCTGAACAGGCTGCAAGCCTGGTCCAGCAATGCTCCTGGAGTTCAACCCCACCAAGTGCAAAGTCATGAAGATTAAGGAAGGGCAAAGAAGACCGCAGACGGAGTACACCCTAGGGGGCCAGAGACTGCAAACCTCAATCAAGGTAAAAGACCTTGGGGTGAGTATAACACCAGGTACATCTCCTGAGGCGCACATCAACCAAATAACTGCTGCAGCATATGGGCGCCTAGCAAACCTAAGAACAGCATTCCGACATCTTAATAAAGAATCGTTCAGGACCCTGTACACTGTGTACGTTAGGCCCATACTGGAGTATGCAGCACCAGTTTGGAACCCACACCTAGCCAAGCACGTGAAGAAGCTCGAGAAATTGCAAAGGTTTGCAACAAGACTAGTCCCGGAGCTAATGGGTATGTCCTACTAGGAGAGGTTAAGGGAAATCGACCTGACGACACTGGAGGAGAGGAGAGATAGGGGGAACATTATAACAACATATAAGATACTTAGAGGAATTGACAAAGTGGACAGAGACAGAATGTTCCAGAGATAGGACACAGCAACAAGGGGGGACAGTTGGAAGTTGAAGACTCAGATGAATCACAGAGATGTTAGGAAGTATTTCTTCAGTCACAGAGTGGTCGGGAAGTGGAATAGTTTAGGAAGTGATGTATTGGAGGCAGGCTCCATACATAGCTTTAAGAAGAGGTATGATAAAGCTCATGGCGCAGAGAGAGTGACCCAGTAGCGGCCAGTGAAGAGGCGGGGCCAGGAGCTATGAATCGACCCCTGCAACCACAACTAGGTGAGTACAACTAGGTGAGTACACACACAGTCACCCACACACACACACACAAACGCACGACACACAAAATACTGCGTGGGATAGACACAGTAGATAGAGACAGGATGTTCCGGAGAGGGATCACAATTGTAAGTTGAAGACTCAGATGAGTCAAAGGGATGTTAAGAAGTATTTCTTCAGCCATAGAGTAGTCAGGAAGTGGAATAGTTTCGCAAGTGATGTAGTGGAAGCAGGAACCATACATAGCTTTAAGACGAGGTATGATAAATCTCAAGGAGCAGGGAGAGAGGACCCAGTAGCGATCAGTGAAGAGGCGGGGCCAGGAGCTGAGTCTCGACCCCTGCAACCACAATTAGGTGAGTACACACACAAAAGGCTCCTAGGCGCTAGAGATCATGTGGTTCTGAGTTTGGAATACATAATAGAATTAATAATGGAGAGTGAAGCCGTATGAGGATGAGAGAAGCCTAACTTCCAATAAGGGAATACACATGTATGAGGCAATTCCTGCATGAGGTGCTGTAGGTAAGAGAGCTAGAGGGAAGACAGTCAACCAAGTGATGGAACACGTGACCACAAAGAGCTGGGAGGAAGGGAAAAGTTTATACCAATGGACAACAGAAACAACGGGAAGACCAGATTGAGTCCATGATTTACTGGAGGTGTGGAGAGGCCAAAACCAAGTGTGCTACAATATGGAAAAAACATAGAACGCAAAGGACTAAGGAAAACAAGGAGTTGAGCCGAAGAGCCAGAAATGAATATGCTTGTATAAGGAGAAAAGGCCAGTGTCAATACGAGAATGACATTTTTTCAAAAAACAAATCTGACCTAAAGTTGCTATACAACCACATCAGGAGGAAACCAACAGTCAAGAACTAGGCAGTCAGGCTGAGGAAGGAAGGAGGGGAGCTCACAGGGAACGACCAGGAAGTATGTGAGCAGCTTATCTCACGATTCAGGGAGGTATTCACAGTGGAGACAAAGAGTCTTCCAGCAAACTGAGGCGCACAAGCATCTCTGGGACATACTGAACACAACAGCGGAGGTGAAGAAACTGCTTGGGGAGGTAGATACCTCGAAGGCGATGAGCCCAGATAATATCTCTCCTTGGGTCCTGAGAGAGGGAGCAGATGCACTGTGTGTGCCACTAACAAGTCTTCAATAAATCTATCAAAAAGGGCAACTGCCTGACTTATGGAAGGCAGCAAACGTAGTCCCAGTTTTTAAGAATGGAGACAGACAGGAAGAACTAAATTATAGACCAGTCTCATGGACATGTATAGTATGTAAAGTTATGGAGATCATCAGGAGAAGAGTGGTGGAGCACCTAGAAAGGAACGGGCACATACATGGCAACCAGCACTACTTCAGGGAAGGGAAATCCTGTTTCACAAATCTAGTAGACTTATAGGACAAGGTAAGAGAAGTAAGGCATGAAAGAGAGAGAGAGAGATGGTTGGGTAGATTGCATCTTCTTGGACTGTCAGAAGGCTTCGGACACAATAACACACAAGAGACCGGTTGAAAAGCTAGGAGGAGGAGGCAGGAAAAGTACTGCAGAGGATCAGAGAATACCTGACTGAAAGGGGAAAAAAAACGTGTGTTGGTACGTGACAAGGAGTCAAGAGTGACCGCATATGTTGAGTGGGTACATGTGTCGAGTGGGGTTCCATAAGAGTCAGTTCCAGGTCCGGTTGTTGTTTGTTGTAATATAAATGACATGACGGAAGGGATAGATTCAGAGGTGTCCGTGTTCGCAGACGATGTGAATCTAATGAGGAGAATGCAACCGGACGAAAGCCAGGTAAGCCTACAAGGAGATCTGGACAGGCTGCAAGCCTGGTCCGACAAATGGCTCCAAGTGCAAAGTTATGGAGCCTTGGGAAGGACATAGAAATTGCAGACAGAATACAGTCTAAAAGGTCAAAAGCAAAACCTGAGAGTAGGATTTCGACATCTAAATAAGGAGTCATTCAAGACATTGTACGCCGTGTATATCAGGCCCATACTGGAGTGTGCAGCACAAGAATGCAACCCACACCTGTCAAACATGTCAAGAAATTAGAGAAAGTTCAAAGGTTTACAACAAGACTAGTCTCGGAGCTGAGGGTTATGTCCTACGAGGAAAGATTAAGGGAACTCAACCTAACGACCATAAAAGGACAGGAGGGATAGGGATGACATGATAACGACATACAAAAATACTGAGAGGAACTGAAAAGGTGAATAGGGAGAGAATGTTTCAGGGGATCACAACTGGAAGTTGAAAACTCAGATGAGTCACAGGGATGTTAGAAAGTATATCTTCAGTCGTAAACTTGTCAGGAAGTGGAAGAGTCTGGAGAGTGATGTAGTGAAGGTAGGATCCATACATAGCTTTAAGATGTGCGATCCATCACATGGAGCATGCAGAGAGTCGACTTAGTAGCGACCAGCGTAGAGGCGGGGCCAGGAGCTATGAATCGACCCCTGCAATCAAAAGTAGGTGAGTATACACATACACATACTTTAAGAATCGGTATGATAGTGCTCACGCAGCCATGAGAGAGGACACACAGTAGCTGTCAGCGGAGTGGCCGGACCAGAAGCAGAAATTTGACGCTTGCAATCACAGAGGTACTCGCCACTCACACTGCCACTTGCAGATTTACTTCCTCCTGGCTTCATAGGTCTTGTACCTGCTTTAACAACAGTGTATGGAGTGTACAACCACCCAATCTTCGTCAAGGGCATTCCACTTCCTGACCACCCTGAGACTGAACATATATTTATTACCTGTCAACCCTGTGGTACATCTGTCTTTAAACTGCACGTGTGCCCCCGTGTACCTATTTCCCGTCTCTCAAACATGTTAACACGTTTCCCAAGTAACTGTCTCCAAGCAGCCTTTTCCAGTCCACTCTATCAGCTCCTGTGAGAATTTTGTAAGTTGCTACCATGTCTTCTGTGATTCTTCGATCCTCTAAGGTCGAGAGACTCAAATTCTTTAACGTCAGTACAGACTGTAGCTCATACTCCTTAGCTCTGGAACAAGCTTCGTTGCATACTACTGTACTTTATCGTGTCTTACCATGCTATTACTAGTGTGGGTTCCACGCTGATTCTGTAAAATCCAAGATGGGCTGACATGTGTTATGTAAAGGCTTGAGACGACTCTTTGTGAAGATTCCTGAAGGCTCTTCTTAGATTTGACAGACGAGCACTGACTTAAAAAAAATATTCGGTTGATGTGAGCGTTTGAGAATATACAAGACACTATGATCACTCTTTAAGTGAGAAACACTTCCCCTGTCGCCCGAGTCTATACTCCATGTCCGGTCTTCTCAATCATCATTACCTTGTAATTATTGGGTTTTAATTCAAGCAACCACTAATCTGACCAGTCGTGAAGTTTATTATGAACACTGATGCGCAGTTTAAGGACTGTTGTACATTACCATACTTTAGTCTCAAGACAAGGATCAACCCCAGACAATTAAAAGTAAGACAAGACAAGAGGGTAGTCGTTACCTGTAAATTCCATTCAAGATATGTACAGGACTTCCAGAATTATATAATCAGCAGAATAGTAATAATGAGCAAGAGAGCAGAGAGTCACCTCAGGATACCAGTGAATATGAGTGTATACGAACAGCTTAGTGAGCGTCTGTCGCCCCATCCTGGTGTGAAGGTATAACTCAACTCGGTTGGGAGCAACTCCTTCCTAACTGGTTGATTTAAATGAACAGTCCAGCAGAGCTGTGGGGCCCCAAAATATCCTTCCCAGCCTAAATGCCACATAGCTGGTCGAGAGGGCATGTTTATTGGTGAGTGACTGTCACCTAATAAATTGTAATGTACTTGACGCACCTCACAGCAACCCCCCAAGAATGTCACATCAGTTGAGAAAATTACACCAGTAATGACACAAATCAATGAAAACTAGCTAATGGGACAGCCTTTCTTCTCGTTCCATCCCAACCTGCTGGCAGTGCTCGACCAAAATTAAAATTAAATTTGCTGACAAATGTCTTCGAAACCTTTGATCTTAATCCTAACCAGTAATACAAGAGATGGGCTTGATAGAGATACTTTTGATATACCTTTGAAGAATTTCGAGAGTTTCACTACTCTCAGAGACCGGCCATGGGCCAGGCTCGTCTGGTGCTTGCCTGGTCAACCAGGCTGTTGCTGCTGGAGGCTCGCTGCCCCACATATCCATCACAGCCTGGTTGATCTGGCACCTGGTGAAGATACTTGTCCAGTTTCCTCTTGAAGGCTTCTACACTTGTTCCAGCCGTGTTTCTGATATCTTCTGGCAAGATGTTGAATAGTCTGGGACCCCGGATATTGATAAAGTGTTCCCTTATTGTCCCCACCGCACCCCTGCTCCTCATTGGAGGAGCAAGGCACTGTCCTGGCATCTCTGCTGCTTCTCATTCTCGTAGCAGACATAGATAAAAACACCCGTCACACTTTTGTATCATTTGCAGATGACACTAAAATAAGCATGAAAGTCACTACGTTAGAGAACACTGAAAAATTACAGGAAGACATAAGCAGGGTTTTCCAGTGGGCAGTGAAGAACAACATGACGTTCAATGATGATAAGTTCCAGCTGTTTAGGTATAGAAATAATGAAGAACACAAAAGGATCGCTATATACAAAACTCAATACACAAATAACCCGCATATAGAAAAGAGGAGTTTACGACGACGTTTCGGTCCGACTTGGACCATTTACAAAGTCACACTAACAAAAAGAATCGAGGGAGGGAGTTTATATAGAGGCCAGCCGACAGGGGGGGGAACAAGAGAGAGTGGTGGAGTTCCCGCCCCTGTCGGCTGGCCTCTATATAAAACTCCCTCCCTCTATTCTTTTTGTTAGAGTGACTGTAAATGGTCTAAGTCGGACCGAAACGTCGTGGTAAGCTCCTCTCTTCTATGTGCGGGTTATTTGTGTATTGTTCCAGTCACGGTATTGTGCCTTTTTTTGTTACAAAACTCAAGAAGGTCATCAAATAGAACGAAATGAACACGTAAAAGACCTGGGAATAATTATGTCAGCTGACCTTTCTTTCAAGGAACATTAGACAAAGATCACTGCAGCCAGGAAGATGAAGGGGTAGGTATTGAGAATTTTCAAAACAAGGTAAATAATGCCGATGGTGACACTTTTCTAATCGCTAGTCCTCCCTCACTTAGAATATTGCTCAATGCTAACGGCCCCGTTCAGAGCAGGAGAAATATCAGAGCTGGAACATATACAGAGATCGTGTACGGCTCACATTGAGCCAGTAAAGCACCTAAATTACTGGGAACGCCTTCAAGTCTTGAACATGTACTCAGTGAAGCAGAGGAGAGAGAGATACATGAAAATATATACCTGGAAAGTACTTGAAGGCCTGGTCCCAAATCTGCACACTGCCATAACATACTAGACTGAGAGATATGGCTAAGGGACTGATTACCTCATCTTTTGTATATAGTTCTTCTGTCCTCCAATTATGTCTTTGAATTTGTATTGATAAAGGCACTGGATGTCGAAAAGTCTACATTAAAGATACCCAGATGTTGCATATGTCTAATTTTCAATCGTGTTTGTGTTCCCTTATCCTAACATCCAGAGATCTGGCTGTTTTCCCCAAATATATTTTGTCACATCCCCCACATGGTATAGTGTATACTCCAGCACTCGTGCCTCAGTCATTCATGGGTTTTTGTACCAGGTTTCTAATAGTTGAAGACCAGGTGGATATTTTAGCTAGTTTTCTGTCAAAAATTCTTGAAACGTTAGTTGCAACGCCGCTGACTTGTAAAACAATGTAACTTCGAGGCATTTTTTCAACTTGATTGGTGTTGGTCTTGTTGAGGATTCGTGTCGCAAATTTCCTTCAATAAATGTCCTGAACTGTACATAAGTGTCTTTTTCCACATCTTGTCTGTATTACCATACCATTTCTTCATTCAATTATTACTGATGATTTGTTCTTTATTGTATTTATGCGCACTAAAAGCAATAATCAATTACAGCAAGGATTTAGTGTTTAGTGTTACATTGGTGTCAGGACCTGCACACAGTGGACCTGGACGACTTCCGTCACAGTGGTACCAATGTCACCGCCTTAAGGATAGTTGACCCAGAGAGCCCGCTGGTTCAGAGAGTCATTGAGGACTGGGTGTTTGGAGAGCTCCGCTACGGCCGAACCATCGAGTTTTCCACCAGCACCCTCCAGGTGAGTCACATTATCTACTACTAGCAAATTTTTAGTCAGATAATGATGTCTCGACGTTGATTTTAGCTATGAGATAACCCACTCATTTTTTTTTAATGTGGATCTTAGATGTTAGTAATGGGTTCAAGACAGTTAGATATAACTCACCCTTTTCTTCAGATCAGCCTAATTACGAGGTTGTTCTTCCATAAGTCTGCGTGTATAATGGAGGCTCACCCAATCAGTACTCTTATTGGCTCTTTCACCTGGCTTGTCATTATTACGTGTTAAATAAAGAGCTTTCTGGCAGTAATTGTCCTGGGAATTACTGTGTAAGAGAGAGTAGAAGAAGCTTCTCTTGTGTAAGAGAGAGCAGAAGGGGCTGCTATTGTGTAAGAGAGAGTAGAAGGTGCTGCTCTTGTGTAAGAGAGAGCAGAAGGGGCTGCTATTTTGTAAGAGAGAGTAGAAGGTGCTGCTCTTGTGTAAGAGAGAGTAGAAGGTGCTGCTCTTGTGTAAGAGAGAGTAGAAGGTGCTGCTCTTGTGTAAGAGAAAGTAGAAGGTGCTGCTCTTGTGTAAGAGAGAGTAGAAGGTGCTGCTCTTGTGTAAGAGAGAGTAGAAGGTGCTGCTCTTGTGTAAGAGAGAGTAGAAGGTGCTGCTCTTGTGTAAGAGAGAGTAGAAGGTGCTGCTCTTGTGTAAGAGAGTAGAAGGTGCTTCTTGTGTAAGGGGGGGGGGGGGGGGGGGGGGGGGGGGGGGGGGGGGGGGGGGGGGGGGGGGGGGGGGGGGGGGGGGGGGGGGGGGGGGGGTGCTGCTCTTGTGTAAGAGAGAGTAGAAGGTGCTGCTCTTGTGTAAGAGAGAGAGTAGAAGGTGCTGCTCTTGTGTAAGAGAGTAGAAGGTGCTGCTCTTGTGTAAGAGAGTAGAAGGTGCTGCTCTTGTGTAAGAGAGAGTAGAAGGTGCTGCTCTTGTAAGAGAGAGAAGGCTCCTTGTGTAAGAAAGGAAGTGCTGCTCTTGTGTAAGAGAGAGTAGAAGGTGCTGCCTCTATTGTAAGAGAGAGTAGAAGGTGCTGCTCTTGTGTAAAGAGAGAGAAGGTGCTGCTCTTGTGTAGAGAAGAGAAGGTGCTGCTCTTGTGTAAGAGAAGTAGAAGGTGCTGCTCTTGTGTAAGAGAGTAGAAGGTGCTGCTCTTGTGTAAGAAAGAGAGTAAAAGGTGCTGCTCTTGTGTAAGAGAGAGAGAAGGTGCTGCTCTTGTGTAAGAAAGTAGAAGGTGCTGCTCTTGTGTAAGAGAGTAGAAGGTGCTGCTCTTGTGTAAGAGAGAGTAGAAGGTGCTGCTCTTGTGTAAGAGAGTAGAAGGTGCTGCTCTTGTGTAAGAAGAGAATGAAGTCTGCTCTTGTGTAAGAAGTAGAAAGGTGCTGCTCTTGTAAGAGAGAGTAGAAGGTGCTGCTCTTGTGTAAGAGAGTAGAAGGTGCTGCTCTTGTGTAAGAGAAAGTAGAAGGTGCTGCTCTTGTGTAAGAGAAGAGAAAGGTCTGCTCTTGTGTAAGAAAGTAGAAGGTGCTGCTCTTGTGTAAGAAGTAGAAGGTGCTGCTCTTGTGTAAGAAGAGAGAGGTCTGTTGAAGAGTGAAGGTGCTGAAGAAAAAACTGCTTTGTAAAAAGGTCGTTAAGAGAAGGGCTTTGTGAAAGAGGTGCCCTTGTGAAGAAGTCTTGGAATAAAGAGGTCTTAGAAATAATAAGAAGTCGTGAAAAGGTCTTGAAAAAGTCCTGTAGAAAAGTAAGAAGTCGCTGTAAAAAAAATCTCTGAAGGAAATTGAAGATAGAAAGGTCCTTGAGAAGGGTGGAAGAATTCTGGAACTGAAGGCTGTTGAGAGTGCTTAGAAGATTCGTAAGAAGGCTTGGTAGAAGGTCTTGAAAGAGTCTGTTGTGAGAAGAGGCCTGAAGAGAGCGCTGAGGATTTTTGTAAGAGAGCTGTTAGTAGCTGCTGTAGAGGAAGTGTGTGAAGGAAGGCTTGAAGAAGGTCGTGAAAGTAAGGTTTTAAGACCTGAAAGAGTTAAGATGTGAGAAAAGTGCTCTCTTGAGAGTAGAAGTTCTAGAGAGAGTCTTAGAAGAAGGCTCTTGTGTAAAAGAAGTCTGTCTTGTGTAAAGAGAGTCTCTGTGAAAAAGGGTCTTGGAGAAGAAGGTGCTTGTAAAAGAAAGTGCTCTTGTGAAGAGAGAAGGTGCTGTTGTGAAGAAGTAGAGGTGCTGCTGTGTAGAGAGAAGTAGAAGTGTCTGTGTAGATGTGAAGAGAAGAAGTGCTGCTCTTGTGTAAGAGAGAGAAGGTGCTTCTTTGTAGAAGAGAGAGAAGGTGCTGCTCTTGTGTAAGAGAGTAAGGTGCTTTGGAGAAGTAGAAGGTGCTGTTAGTAGAAGAGTGCTGCTCTGTAAAGTGAAGAGTGCTGTGAAGAGATGTCTTTTAAGAGAAGAAAGGTCTGCTCTTGTAAAGAGTAAGGACTGTTGTAAGAAGAGTGCTCTCTTGTGAAGAGAGTGAAGTGTGCTTTGTGTAAAGAGTAGAAGGGCTGTCTTTGTAAAGAGAGAAGGTGCTGCTCTTGTGTAAAGAGATAGAGATGCTGTTAAGGAAGTGAAGTATTGTGTAGAAGAGAAGAGTGCTGCTCTTGTGTAAGAGAGAGGTCTGCTGTGAAGAAGAAGTGCTCTCTTGTAAGAAGATGAGAGTGTCTCTTGTGTAAAAGAGTAGAAGTCTGTCTTGAAGAGAAAGTGAAGGTGTGCTCTTGGAGAAGAAGTAGTGCTCTTGTAAGAGAGAGAGAAGGTGCTCTCTGTGTAAGAAGGAATGCTGTCTTGTAAGAAGGTGCTACTTGTGTAAAGAGAAAAGGTGCTGCTCTTGTAAGAGAGTAAAGGTGCTGCTCTTGTGTAAGAAAAGTGAAGGTGCTTCTTGTGTAAGAGAGAGTAGAAGGTGCTGCTCTTGTGTAAGAAGTAGAAAGGTGCTGCTCTTGTAAGAGAGAGTGAAGGTGCTGCTCTTGTGAAGAAAGAGAAGTGCATCTGTGTAGAGAAGAGAGTCTGTTTGTAAAGAGAAGAGTCTGTCTTTAAGAAAGTAGAAGGTGCTGTCTTGTGAAGAGAGAGAAAGTGCTGTCTTTGAGAGAAAGTAGAAAGAGCGTCTTATAGAGAAGGAAGAAGTGTTCTTGTAAGAAGGAAGAAGGTGCTGTCTTGTGTAAAGAGAGAAGGTGCGTCTTGTGTAAGAGAAGTGAAGGCGTCTTGTGTAAAGAGAAGGTCTGCTCTTGTGATAAAAGTAGAAGGTGCTCTTTTGTAAAGAAGTAGAAGTGCTGTTAGGTAAGAGGGAGAGAGAAGGTGCTGCTCTTGTGTAAGAGAGTAAGGTGCTGCTCTTGTGTAAGAAGAGAAGGTCTTTAAGAAAGGAGGTGCTGCTCTTGTAGAGAGAGAGAAGGTGCTCTTGTAAGAGAGTAGAAGGTGCTGCTCTTGTGAAAGAGTAGAAAGGTCATGCTCTTTGTAGAAGAGAGAAGGTGCTCTTGTGTAAGAAGAGAGAAGGTGCTCTTGTTAGAGAAGTAGAAAGGTGCTCTCTTGTAAGAAGAGAAGGTGCTGCTCTTGTGTAAGAAGATAGAAAGTGCTAGTCTTGTGTAAGAAGAAAGGTGTCTGCTTTTGAAGAAGAGAAGTGTGTCTTGTGTAAGAGAGAAGAGATGCTGCTCTTGTAAGAAGTAAGTGTTGAAAGGTAGAGTGCTTGTGAAGAAGTAGAAGGTCGCTCTTGTGAAGAAGAGGAGAGAAAGGTGCTGCTGTTAAGAAGAAAGAGAGGCTGTCTTGTAAGAAGAAAGAAGGTGCTCTTGTGTAAGAAGAGAAGTGTCTCTTGTAAGAAGGTTAGAAAGAAGGTGCTGCTCTTGTGTAAGAGAGAAGGTGCTGCTCTTGTGTAAGAAGAAGTAGAAGGTGCTCTCTTGTAAGAAGATAGAAGGTGCTCCTTGTAAAGAGTAGAAGGTTCTTGTGTAAGAAGAAGTAAGTTGCCTTAGAGAGAGAAGGTGCTCTTGTGTAAGAAATGAGCTTTAATGAAAGAAGTGCTGCTCTTGGTAAGAGTAAGCGTAAGAAAAGAGTGCTCTCTGTTAAGAGAGAGTAGAAGGTGCTGCTCTTGTGTAAGAGAGAGTAGAAGGTGCTGCTCTTGTGTAAGAAGAGTAGAAGGTGCTGCTCTTGTGTAAGAGAGTAGAAGGTGCTGCTCTTGTGTAAGAGAGAGTAGAAGGTCCTGTTCTTGTGTAAGAGAGAGCAGATGGTGCTGCTCTTGTGTAAGAGAGAGAGTACATGGTGCTGCTCTTGTGTAAGAGAGAAAGTAGAAGGTGCTGCTCTTGTGTAAGAGAGAGAGTAGAAGGTTCTGCTCTTGTGTAAGAGAGAGTAGAAGGTGCTGCTCTTGTGTAAGAGAGAGTAGAAGGTGCTGCTCTTGTGTAAGAGAGAGTAGAAGGTGCTGCTCTTGTGTAAGAGAGAGCAGATGGTGCTGCTCTTGTGTAAGATATGGTCAAGGGGTTGTTGTCTAAAGAGTTCATACGTCCATCTATCCTTGAGTAATTTTTAGCAATTTTCCATTTTAACTTTATGTATCTAAAATTATTATCTGACCTGTTGCATTTTATTTATTTAAAAAATTCACCTCTTTTATTTAGGTATTAAATTTGAATTTTTTTATGAATAACTCATTGTACGTAGATTTTTTATTTAAGATTACCATTGAGAAAATAAATTTGAGTTGAAGAGAGAAACTAAGTTACGGAGTGTAGAATTATTACAGTTCTTTTAAGAGTATAAATGACCATAACTCAGTGTTAATATATGGCCAAAGATCTAAAATAATTTTTTCTCTAATGATGAATTATAAATTCACATAAAACTTGGGAGATAATTATAATAGATATATCAACTTACAATGAAAATTTAAAGTATTACTCAGCCATAAGTAGATATGATTGTTTACACTGCAAACCTTCCTGAGTCACTTCCGGGGGCACCGCCCCGTGGCCCGGTCCCAGACCAGGCCTGCTAATTGCTGGCTTGATCGATCAAGTTGTTAGCGCCATCCTCCTGCAGTGCAATGTATGCACCACAACCTGGATGATCGGGAATTGATTTGAAGAATCTAGAGAGCGTTGGAGGATCACAAAGAGCACAAGGAAATCTGAAAAAAAATAAGGAATATATAACTACGAATAGATCTGCATCCTATGTGTACCGTTTACCGAAAACACATGTGGATGGATATCAACCTAGGTCCCACATGTGGATGGATATCATCCAAGGTCACACATGTGGATGGATATCATCCAAGGTCACACATGTGGATGGATATCATCCAAGGTCACACATGTGGATGGATATAATCCAAGGTCACACATGTGGATTGATATCATCCTAGGTCCGATTAATTATCAAAATTTATTCTCTGACACAAATTGTTTCCAGCGGTCGACCGCATTTGTTATGCCCGCATTAGTAACAGTCAGAACTGCATTAATAACAGTCAGAACTGCATTAATAACAGTCAGAACTACATTAATAACAGTCAGAACTGCATTAATAACGGTCAGAACTGCATTAATAACAGTCAGAACTGCATTAATAGCAGTCAGAACTGCATTAATAACAGAACTGAAATAATAACAGTCAGAACTGTATTAATAACAGTCAGAACTGCATTAATAACAGTCAGAACTGCATTAATAACAATCAGAAATGCATTAATACCAGTCAGAACTGCATTAATAACAGTCAGAACTGCATTAATAACAGTCAGAACTGCATTAATAACGGTCAGAACTGAATTAATAACAGTCAGAACTGCATTAATAGCAGTCAGAACTGCATTAATAACAGAACTGCATTAATAAGTCAGAACTGCATTAATAAGTCAAAACTGCATTAATTAATAACAGAACTGCATTAATAACAGAACTGCATTAATAACAGTCAGAACTGCATTAATAACAGTCAGAACTGCATTAATAACAGTAAGAACTGCATTAATAACAGTAAGAACTGCATTAATAACAGAACTGCAATAATAACAGAACTGCATTAATAACAGTCAGAACTGCGTTAATAACAGTCAGAACTGCATTAATGACAGTCAGAACTGCATTATTAACAGTGAGAATTGCATTAAAAGACTGAATAGTTTATACTGGGAAATAGATAATCATCTAAGTTTTGATGTTAATGAACTCTGGTAGGTAGATTCTCTTAGATAAAACTGAAAACTTTAGAAAGTTTTGTTGAGCTTTAGAGTGGTTCCTCCAAGGTGGGTAACCACTGATTAAATCTGAAAAGAATCTGATGGCTGTGTCCCGAGGTGGAAGGGGCGATATATATAACTGGTTCAAAGAACCGACAGGTTGATTAATTAGACATTTGTGCAACATTTGGGTATCTTTATTGAGGAAACGTTTCGCCAATCAGTGGCTTTATCAGTCCAATACGGAGAAGAATGGTAAAAGATAAGGAGGAGTTTGAGGTAATCAGTCCCTCAGCCTGGAGTCGATGTGATCAGTCCATCAAACTTGAAAAGACTGCAGCATAATCACGAAGAAGGAAACTTTTATGCTGCAGACAGATGAGGCGAAGCATTCGTAGGCGGTGTCTCCTTGGACAGGTCCACAGATCTTGATACAGGGAATTCTACGCTTTGCCTAATCTATACCCATGACCTACTTCCACCTGTGGATTTGTCCAAGGTGACACCGTCTACGTCTCATTCCCCTCATCTGTCTGCATTATATAAGCTCCTAAGCTCCGAGCTTATGCTGCACTCTTTTCAGGATTGATGGACTGATCGCATGACTGTAGGCTGAGGGATTGATTACTCTCAAACTCCTTCTGATCGTCAAGCATTCTTCTCTGTATTGGAGTGAGGAAGCCAGTGTGGGGCGGAACCTTTCCACATTCTACACTTCGGTAGATGGAGACAAATGGTATTTGTTACAGCAATCAGTGATAATTCTAAACACTGGCGACTCTAAAATCTGACTCCCTGAGGATCTGTTAGGCTTCATTTAAATTCATTAAATGTCAATCACTGTCTTCATGAATCACATAGACATTTCTTTGGTAATCCCTCCTACATATGAATGTATGTTCCTTCATACTAATAGACGGACTTCTACCTGTCTATCTGTATGTTCTCTGCACAAATTCCCGTTCTCGTCTATTATTTTCACTAAATATTCAAGTGTGATTTCAAAATAAACTTGAAGTTTCACTTGACTTGCGAGATACCTGAGCGAGGTATTACCTCTCCTTACAACATTTACAATGTGCCTCTCTTGCTTTTCCTACCTATTACTCTGAAGACGTGTGTGTAAACACCTGAAAGAGCTCAGGTTTATTTTTTATCGCTCTCGTAATTTTTTATAGTTGGAATCACGCGATTTATCCCGATTTCATCCATAATTAATACCAGGCATTCTTTCCATATCTTCTCTGCTCAAATTACCCTTGTATGTTATTTTTGCTAATCAGATATATTTCAGTCAGTGCTCGTTCTGTAAAAGGTATTCCTGTCTTCCATAGTTCCCTGCGCCTCAGTACACGCGACTGAAGCAGTGTAGTGTGCGGCTTAAGTTGATAATGCAGTTAATTATTATCACTGAAGATTTGAAGGAAATCAGAAGATGCATTCACAAATCATCATATGGAAACTATTCAATTTTTTTCAATATGGTAATTTAGGAGAAACAACCCAAATTTAATTAAAATCTTTCAATGAAACCAAGGGAAAAAATACTGTCCATCATTGATATTTTATAATCATGTTCATGACTGATACTTTTTTTAAGATTAAAGAGCTAAATCCGAAGGGGACATTTAGGTTATGTGGCATGGGAGGCATTCAGATTCCATCTAAGTAAGAGTAAGATAAATCCGGTCCCTTGGATAAAAAGCCCCTCACCAGCATTAAGGCAAAACAGTGTAATAAATTAAAATATTGCTATACTATTTTGAGATTAAAAGTGTCAAAATTATATATATATATATATATATATATATATATATATATATATATATATATATATAAATATATAAAATATCAAGTGTCATGTTAGTAGGATACAAGACAGTTGAACCCATGACGAGCCAGTCTCCACTGATTATGCGGACACTAAATTTGGGAATGAGTTGCGTAGCATTCTGTATATAGCTCCTATATACGCAAATAGTCCTATGAATATTGCCCAAGATACATTGTTTGTGTCTTTAAAATTTGAATCTGATCGAATAAAGAGTTCTCGAGTAATAAGCGAAAATGCTGCTGAGAATGATACAAAAAATATAATTCGTGAAATTCAAGTGCAGTATTATTTTCTCTTGTTTCTTTGTCTCATTTACAGTCTACTGAAAATCCTCAACAATCCTGTCAGAAAATATTTTATTTTAATTTAAGAAAATCATTTGGATATATTACGAACACAAATGTAGTCTTGTGGCCTGCACACCTGGTTGTAGCACGAAAACTAACATAGAAATGAGGAATGAGTAAAAGTTAACAGCAAGTAAATACTTATATATATATATTTCCTTCATATAACGGTATACATCCGAAAGTAGTTAGACTGTTGGGTTTAGTCCTGACTCTTTCTCTTCTACTTCAGCTCTTCCTCTCACCGGCTATTCTTCTTCTGTCCCCACTTCCCCCTCGCCCCTAGTGGGTCCTTACCTGAGAGTCTGAACTAACTAACGGCATATATTCTTGGGGTTTACCCCACAAACGGTTGGGTTTAGTCCTGACTCTTTCTCTTCTACTGCAGTTCTTCCTCTCACCGGCTATTCTTCGTCTGTCCCCCTCGCCCCTAGTGGGTCCTTACCTGCGAGTCTCTGAATGAATAACAGCATACCTGTGAGTCTCTGAATGAATAACAGCATACCTGTGAGTCTCTGAATGAATAACAGCATACCTGTGAGTCTCTGAATGAATAACAGCATACCTGTGAGTCTCTGAATGAATAACAGCATACCTGTGAGTCTCTGAATGAATAACAGCATACCTGTGAGTCTCTGAATGAATAACAGCATACCTGTGAGTCTCTGAATGAATAACAGCATACCTGTGAGTCTCTGAATGAATAACAGCATACCTGTGAGTCTCTGAATGAATAACAGCATACCTGTGAGTCTCTGAATGAATAACAGCATACCTGTGAGTCTCTGAATGAATAACAGCATACCTGTGAGTCTCTGAATGAATAACAGCATACCTGTGAGTCTCTGAATGAATAACAGCATACCTGTGAGTCTCTGAATGAATAACAGCATACCTGTGAGTCTCTGAATGAATAACAGCATACCTGTGAGTCTCTGAATGAATAACAGCATACCTGTGAGTCTCTGAATGAATAACAGCATACCTGTGAGTCTCTGAATGAATAACAGCATACCTGTGAGTCTCTGAATGAATAACAGCATACCTGTGAGTCTCTGAATGAATAACAGCATACCTGTGAGTCTCTGAATGAATAATAGCATACCTGTGAGTCTCTGAATGAATAACAGCATACCTGTGAGTCTCTGAATGAATGAATAACAGCACATATATGGTTGGGTTTAGTCCTGACTCTTTTTCTTCGACTGCAGCCCTTCCTCTCGCCGGCTATTCTTCCTCTGTACCCACTTTCCCCTCGCCCCTAGTGGGTCCTTACCTGTGAGTCACTGAAGAAGAACAGCACATCGAGGACCATGCCCAGCCCTTCTAGGGCGGGGTAGGTGCCAGAGCTTGTTCCCACCTGCAGTTCACAAGACTGCTATTCCCATTAGACCCCCTGTGGCGGGAAAGATGACAGACCAGAGAGGCCTAGCTTCTCCCTACGAGCCCCGTGAGGGCGGGGAATGTGGCTAGGCCTGGGGACAGTTGGTCCCAACGATGAGGTACTTGTACCTTCTCCCATGGGAGACATAAGTCTCAAGACACTCCCACGACAAGGAGCCAAGGACGGGTTACCATCTGGAAAAGACCGGGTCCGGGAGAGTACCGGCGAATCAACAACAAACAACCTAACAGCACGGAGGTATTATATGTTCAGTTTACCTGGAGTTTACCTGGAGAGAGTTCCAGGGGTCAACGCCCCTGCGGCCCGGTCTGTGACCATGCCTCATATTTTATCAGAGCCTGATCAACCAGGCTATTACTGCTGGCCGCACGCAGTCCAACGTACGAACCACAGCCTGGCTGGTCAGGCACCGACTTTAGATGTCTGTCCAGTGCCTGCTTGAAGACAGCCAGGGGTCTATTAGTAATCCCCCTTATGTATGCTGGGAGGCAGTTGAACAGTCTTGGGCCCCTGACACTTATTGTGTTGTCTCTCAACGTGCTAGTGGCACCCCTTGCTTTTCATTGGGGGGATGTTACATCGTCTGCCGAGTCTTTTGCTTTCGTAGGGAGTGATTCTCGTGTGCAAGTTTGGTACTAATCCCTCTAGGATTTTCCAAGTGTATATAATAATGTATCTCTCCCGCCTGCGTTCCAGGGAGTACAGGTTTAGGAACTCCAAGCGTTCCCAGTAATTGAGATGGTTTATTGCAGTTATGCGTGCCGTGAAGATTCTCTACATTTTCTAGGTCAGCAATTTCACCTGCCTTGAAAGGTGCAGTTAGTGTGCAGCAATATTCCAGCCTAGATAGAACAAGCGACCTGAAAAGTGTCAACATGGGCTTGGCATCCCTGGTTTTGAAGGTTCTCATTATCCATCCTGTCATTTTTCTGGCAGATGCGATTGCTACAGTGTTATGGTCCTTGAAGGTGAGATCCTCTGTCATGATCACTCCCAGGTCTTTGACATTAGTTTTTCGCTCTATTGTGTGGTTGGAATTTGTTTTATACTCCGATGAGATTTTAATTTCCTCACGTTTTCCATATCGGAGTAATTGAAATTTCTCATCATTGAACTTCATATTGTTTTCTGTAGCCCATTTAAAGATTTGGTTGATGTCTGCTTGGAGTCTTGCAGTGTCTTCAATGGTGGACAATGTCATGCAGATTCGGGTGTCATCTGCAAAGGAAGACACGGCACTGTGGCTGATATCCCTGTCTATGTCCGATATAAGGATGAGGAACAGGATGGGAGCGAGTACTGTGCCTTGTGGAACAGAGCTTTTCACCGTAGCCGCCTCAGACTTTACTCTGTTGACTACTACTCTTTTTGTTCTACTTGTTAGGAAATTATAGATCCATCTACTAATCTTTTCTGTTATTCCTTTATCACGATTTGTGTGCTATCACACATGGTCACACTTATCAGGCTTTTGCAAAGTCTGTGAAACATCTGCATTCTGTTTGTCCTCTAGAGCGGATGCTCTAGAGGACAAACAGAATGCAGATGTTATATACACAGACTTTGCAAAAGCCTTTGATAAGTGTGACCATGGTGTGATAGCACACAAAATGCGTCATAAAGGAATAACAGGAAAAGTTGGTATATAACATCTGCATTCTGTTTGTCCTCTAGAGCGGATGCTCTAGAGGACAAACAGAATGCAGATGTTATATACACAGACTTTGCAAAAGCCTTTGATAAGTGTGACCATGGTGTGATAGCACACAAAATGCGTCATAAAGGAATAACAGGAAAAGTTGGTAGATGGATCTATAATTTCCTAACAAGTAGAACACAAAGGTAGGACCTTGTCGTAGTGGTCCAGTAGTTGGGACAGACAGGAGCGACCTGCTCTAAACCCATGCTGCCCTGGGTTGTGTAATTGATGGTTATCTAGATGAGTGGCGATCTTGCTTCTTAGAACCCTTTCATAGATTTTTATGATATGGGACGTTAGCGCTATTGGTCTGTAGTTCTTTGCTATTGCTTTACTGCCGCCTTTGTGGAGTGGGGCTATGTCTGTTGTTTTTAGTACCTGCGGGACGACCCCAGTGTCCATGCTCCCTCTCCATAGGATGTTAAAAGCAAGTGATAGGGGCTTCTTGCAGTTCTTGATGAACACTGAGTTCCATGAGTCGGGGCCTGGAGCGGAGTGCATGGGCATGTCATTTATCCCCTTTTCAAAGTCATGTGGCGTCAGGGTAATGTCAGATAGGCTTGCGTCTACCAGGTTCTATGGCACTCTCATAAAAAATTCATTTAGGTCTTCAACTTTTAGTCTGGTTAGCGGCTCACTAAAAACTGAGTCATACTGGGACTTTAGTAACTCACTCATTTCCTTGCTGTCATCTGTGTAAGACCCATCTCGTTTTAGTAGGGGGCCCAATACTGGATGTTGTTCTCGACTTTGTTTTGGCATAAGAAAAGAAATACTTTGGGTTTCTTTCAATTTCATTTATAGCTTTTAGTTCTTCCCGCGTTTCTTGATTCCTGTAAGATTCCTTTAGTTTTAATTCGATGTTTACTATTTCTCTGACCAGTGCCTCCCTACGTATTTCAGATATATTGGCCTCTTGTAGCCGCTCTGTTATTCTTTGCCTTCGCCTGTACAGGGAGCGCCTCTCTCTTTCTAGTTTACATCTTCTCCTCCTTTTCCTTAAGGGAATTTGCCTTGAGCAAACCTCAAGTGCCACAGAGTTAATTTCTTCTAGACATAGGTTAGGATCCGTGATGCTTAGGCTATCTTCCCAGTTTATATCATTTAGGATTTGGTTTACTTGGTCCCACCTTATGTTTTTGTTATTGAAGTTGAAATTGGAGAAGGCTCCCTCGCAACTGATCACATTTTGTTGATCTGGGGACCCCCCTCATGCATGTCTGGACCTCTATTATGTTGTGATCTGAGTATATCGTTTTTGATATGATGACATTTCGTATCAGATCATCATTGTTAGTGAAGATGAGGTCCAGTGTATTCTCCAATCTTGTAGGCTCTATTATTTGCTGGTTTAAGGTGAATTTGGTGCAGAGATTTAAAAGCTCGTGTGTGTGCGAGTTTTCATCTGAGCTGCCTCCTGGTGTTATCTCTGCTACCACATTATTTGCAATATTCCTCCATTTTAGGTGCCTTAGGTTGAAGTCCCCCAGGAGCAAGATGTTGGGGGCAGGGGCTGGAAGGTTTTCCAGACATTGGTCAATTTTCAGAAGCTGTTCCTGGAATTGTTGGGACGTTGCATCCGGAGGCTTGTAGACAACCACGATGACCAGGTTTTGATTCTCGATCTTTACTGCTAAAACTTCAACTACATCATTTGAGGCATGTTCTGAGCATATAAGTGAGTCTGTGATATACAGGCCAACCCTCCCCTTTTGCCTGTTCACTCTGTCACATCTGTATAGGTTGTAGCCAGGGATCCATATTTCATTGTCCAAGTGATCCTTTATGTGGGTCTTTGTGAAAGCCGCAAACATAGCATTTGACTCTGTAAGCAGTCCACGGATGTAAGGTATCTTGTTGTTTGTTGCTGGCTTTAGACCCTGTATATTTGCAAAGATGAATGTCGTTGGATTGGTGGTATTGGTGGTATGGGGGAAGGTTTTTTTTTTTCCTGGCACTAATATCTGTTGTTCTGGAGGGGAGGCCATTGACTGTAGTTCCACTCCAGAAATGATTGCAGTTGGTGTACGATTTCTGTCATTTCCTGCCAGCTTTTTTTCCTTCCTGGCGCTAAAAAACCTCTCTCTGGAGTGGCTTTGGCTACCCAGGTTTTCCCATGGTCTGGATGTTCTGTGTCGTCTTGTACCCTTTAGGTGGTGTGCCTGGCAATATAGGTTATAGCACTGTCTTTCCTGAACTGATGAGTGACACATTTCAGGGTGGAAAAGCTTACAGAAAGGGAGGTTGCATTTTCCTGTTGTCATATGGGCACGGCATTTTCTTGCGGAAAAAAAGTTCCTGGACAGTCTCTTCTGGGCAGAAATATTATAAGGCAACTCAGAAGTAGTAAACAAAGGAGTAAAAGCTATTTCCATGAATGAATTAGCGCAGCTTGTAACGACGGTGGTAACTGGATGACGAAATTAATTAATAAATTACCTTTCAGATAATATATCCAATATTATAAAAACTTAAAAACAGGTCCATAACCATCATACATCAGTCATATATATATATATATATATATATATATATATATATATATATATATATATATATATATATATATATATATATATATATATATATATATGTCGTGCTGAATAGGTAAAACTTGCGATTTTATCTTAAATAGCAACGCTCTTCTTGCCGAATGGGGCAAGTGAAAATTTGTGTATGAAATAATTTCGCCAAAATCATTCGGAACCTATCGAAAAAATATATTTTATTGTGTTTATTTAATATTAAATTATTGTAAACCTATGTAAAATATATTTAGCTGGATTAGGCTAAATTAAATTGCGCTTGTTATAATAAGGTGAGGTAAGTTTTCTAAGGTTCTTTTGGTATAAAATTATTAATTTTTACATTAACGTAAATGGAAAAATATATCTTTAAACGTATAAGAGAAAATTTTAGAAAGGATTTAATTTTAAATGAGTTCTTGATATTTGACCAATTTTACCTATTCGGCATTGCTACTACAGACTTACAATCACACATTACGTATATTTTCATTCCAACAGAAACCAATTTTTTATAGGAATTGTAAAAATTCATGAAAACACGAAAAATATATGTCTAATTTTAAAGTGTGTATAATTGTGTGTGTGTAAATGTTTGTGTGTGTCTAAGTTCTTTTTTTAATTAGCAAAATTGGATAGATTTACAATGTTCTGCTACTCTGTTGTATATGTTAGTTACACAGTGGCAATTAGAGCTAATTGTGTTTCCATGTAATTTTCCATCATGCACAAGGCTCACAGAGGGAAAATTCCTAGGAATCCACCTTGACAGTAGTCTTAAATTCCAAACACACATACAACAAATTTCCAAGAAAATCTCAAGGACAGTAGGTATATTATCTAAGATACGCTATTATGTGCCTCAACCAGCTCTCATTGCACTATATCATTCTCTTATCTACCCTTATCTCACCTATGGAATCTGTGCATGGGGATCAACAACATTAAATCACCTCAGACCAATCATAACCCAGCAAAAGGCTGCAGTCAGAATGATAACAAAATCCCACTCTAGACAGCATACTCCACCAATATTAAAAAGCCTAAAACTACTCACCGTAAAGAACATCCACACCTATTATTGTGCCTACTACATACATAAAACTCTACAATCTAATATAAACCCTCCACTCAAAATTCTCCTCACCAACTTTAATAGGACCTATGACCACAACACAAGACACAGAACACTTTTTGATATATCCTGAGTCCATATCAACCTATGTAAAAATTCTATGCACATAAAGGGCCCCAGAATCTGGAATTCATTACCAGTAAATACTAAGATAACCTTGTCTGAAAATCAATTTAAGACTCTTCTCAAAAACCACCTACTCACCCTAAACTAAATACTCATACTGTAAATTACTTTCAAAAATGCTCAATATTATTTTCCTATAAGATCATTTCAATTTTTACTAATATGTTACTATTATGTAACCCCCTACTCACCCTAAACTAAATACTCATATTATAAATTACTTTCAAAAATGCTCAATGTTATTTTCCTTAAGATAATCTCAATTTTATATTACCCTCCTCCTAAACACTTGTTACAATGTAATATCATCATATTGTAATTTTAACAGTGTAATATCATCATATTGTAATTTGAAATCAAATATATATCTAGAAAAATCTCAATCAATTTCTCTAATATTATGTACATAGTCTATAAGTCATTAGATTAAGCTGCCCCTAATGCCATGGCATGTCAGTGGATCTCCTTGCACTTCAGTTTATGATTGTAACTACAAATATCTATGTACAAATGCAATGAAATAAAATTTGTTTGTTTGTCTTACCCAGTGTGAAATCTATTTTTAGGGTTGTGTGGGTGTGGGTGTGGGTGTGTGGGTGGGAGAGGGGCGGGGTATAGTGTTGTACAGAATTATCAAACTACTTGTTTCCGGTGGTAACATGATACAGCCATTGAATAATAATATCTGACTGGTATGCTTTATATTTCCAAGATAAAACTAAATCCATCGTTAAGACATAATAAAACCTTAGATAAAATATGAAATGAACCTTTTACGTGATATTGGTAACACTGAACATCAGAGGGAGAGAGAGTGTTTGTAAGAGTGGTGAGGCGAGACCCATGGATCAGGGATGCTGTAACTCACTCTTGTTTAATATTTATATCAGAAGCAGTTGAGTGCATCCTTCCCTCTCTCATCAGTCATTCCCCCATCCTTCCCTCTCTCATCAGTCATTCCCCATCCTTCCCTCTCTCATCAGTCATTCCCCCATCCTTCCCGCTCTCATCAGTCATTCCCCCATCCTTCCCTCTCTCATCAGTCATTCCCCCATCCTTCCCTCTCTATTCAGTCATTCCCCACCCTTCCCTCTCTCATCAGTCATTCCCCCATCCTTCCCTCTCTCATCAGTCATTCCCCATCCTTCCCTCTCTCATCAGTCATTTCCCCATCCTTCCCTCTCTCATCAGTCATTACCCCATCCTTCCTCTCTCATCAGTCATTCCCCATCCTTCCCTCTCTCATCAGTCATTCCCCCATCCTTCCCGCTCTCATCAGTCATTCCCCATCCTTCCCGCTCTCATCAGTCATTCCCCCATCCTTCCCTCTCTCATCAGTCATTCCCCCATCCTTCCCTCTCTCATCAGTCATTCCCCCATCCTTCCCTCTCTCATCAGTCATTCCCCATCCTTCCCTCTCTCATCAGTCATTCCCCATCCTTCCCTCTATCATCAGTCATTCCCCATCCTTCCCTCTTTTATCAGTCATTCCCCCATCCTTCCCTCTCTCATCAGTCATTCTCCCATCCTTCCCGCTCTTATCAGTCATTCCCCATCCTTCCTCTCTTATCAGTCATTCCCCATCCCGCTCTCATCAGTCATTCCCCCATCCTTCCCACTCTTATCAGTCATTCCCCATCCTTCCGCTCTTATCAGTCATTCCCCCATCCTTCCCGCTCTCATCAGTCATTCCCCATCCTTCCCGCTCTCATCAGTCATTCCCCTATCCTTCCGCTCTCATCAGTCATTCCCCATCCTTCCCGCTCTCATCAGTCATTCCCCCATTCTTCCCGCTCTCATCACTCATTCCCCCATCCTTCCCGCTCTCATCAGTCATTCCCCCATCCTTCCGCAAACAACGAAATACGAGACTCCTCCTCTAGGGGTCATTTATGTGCCTATGG
This sequence comes from Cherax destructor, assembly GCA_009830355.1. NCBI lineage: Eukaryota > Metazoa > Arthropoda > Malacostraca > Decapoda > Parastacidae > Cherax > Cherax destructor. The sequence continues at coordinate 78,347 of WNWK01006126.1, read as the reverse complement.
TCTACAATATTTATAATTCTACAGTGTAATGTTAGTAGAAGTGGTCACTTCTCTCTCCTTCCACTCACACCACACACCTGAAGCCAGCGGTACACACATGCTTCTCTCTTCTACCCCCACCACACACCTGAAGCCAGCGGTACACACATGCTTCTCTCTTCTACCCCCACCACACACCTGAAGCCAGCGGTACACACATGCTTTTCTCTTCTACCTCCACCACACACCTGAAGTCAGCGGTACACACATGCTTCTCTCTTCTACCCCCACCACACACCTGAAGCCAGCGGTACACACATGCTTCTCTCTTCTACCCCACCACACACCTGAAGCCAGCGGTACACACATGCTTCTCTCTTCTACCCCCACCACACACCTGAAGCCAGCGGTACACACATGCTTCTCTCTTCTACCCCCACCACACACCTGAAGCCAGCGGTACACACATGCTCCTCTCTCCTTCTACCCCACCACACACCTGAAGCCAGCGGTACACACATGCTCCTCTCTCCTTCTACCCCACCACACACCTGAAGCCAGCGGTACACACATGCTCCGCCGGTAGTCAGTGAATATTTACATTAATATTTAAGGCATGAAGATATTTATACTACATATAAACACTACATAAATCCTATTCAGATTAATCAGCACTTACACAGATATTTATCTAACCAATTATTAAAGCTATTTAATAACTCTAATAACCTATTTTAGAAGAGAAGATTAACGTAGATTATTGTTCTGTATTGGTAAGCTGACATTGTAAACAACTTCTTATGCAGGTGACCTGATATAACCCAAAATGAAAGCGAAAACTTTTCTATCGTGTCAACCCGCCAGACAGTAGTCAATCATGAGAGATTAAAGGTCAAACATTGTCATTAAATGTCATTCAAACTACATTTAGGTAGCTTTAATTATGGGTTGGCCAGGTGGTAGTGTGACGGTCAGTGTGCTTCTCAGCATTCCACCAGGTTTGTGTCTCTAGCTGTAATCAAAGATTTTCCTGTGACAGTAGCTAGAGTCTGCTGTCTGCCAACCATTATGATTTCATGTGGAAAATTAGTGAACACCTTAATCTTCGATGGAGAGAGAGAGAGAGAGAGAGAGAGGAGAGAGAGAGAGAGAGAGAGAGAGAGAGAGAGAGAGAGAGAGAGAGAGAGAGAGAGAGAGATGGAGAGATGGACAGGTTAAGTATTAAATAACTTAATTACTCTGAGATAATGGTGTCAATACTCATTACTTGGTCTGTTGTGTTAGTTACTGGTTGTCAAAGGACTTGTCGATAGTGTGTGTGTGTCTGTGTATACTCACCTATATGTAGTTGCAGGGGTCGAGTCATAGCTCCTGACCCCGCCTCTTCACTTACTGTTACAAGGTCACTCTTCCTGTTCTGTGAGCTTTACCATACCTCTTCATAAAGCTATGTATGGATCCTGCCTACAATACATCACTTTCAAGACATTTCCATTTCCTGACAACTCTGAGACTGAAGAAATACTTCCTAACATCCCTGTGATTTATCCGAGTCTTCAACTTCCAACTGTGACCCCTTATTGCTGTGTCCCATCTCTGGAACAAACTGTCTCTGTCCACCTCTCAGAATTTTATGTCGTTATCATATCACCCCTCTATCTCTCCTGTCCTCCAGTGTCGTCAGGTCGATTTCCCTTAACGTCTCCTCGTAGAACATACGAGGTCCTCATCCGATTGAATTCTTCTCATCAACTTCACATCATTTGTAAACAGGGACACTTCTGAGTCTATTCCTTCCGTCATGTCGTACACATATATCAGAAAAAGCACTGGTATTAGGACTGACCCCTTTGGAACCCCGATCGTCACAGGCGCCCACTGTGACACCTCGTCGCGTACCATGACTTGCTGTTGTCTTCCCGACAGTCAAAGAAAATGCAATCTACCCACCCCTCTCTCTCTTGTCTTACTGCTGTCACCCTGTCATAGAACTCCAGTAGGTTTGTGACACAGGATTTCCCGTCCTTGAAACCGTGCTGGTTGTCGTTGCTAAGCTCATTCCTTTCTAGGTGCTCCACTACACTTCTCTTGATAATCTTCTCCACGACTTTGCATACTATACATGTCTGTGACACTGACACTGGTCTGTAGTTTAATGTGTCGTGTCTGTCAACTTTTTTTAAAAATTGGGACTATGTTTGCTGTCTTCCAAACCTCAGGTAGTCGCCTTTGAAGTATCTTGCTCGCTTAGCAGCCTCTTCACTTCTTCCTCGGTTGTATGTATTGTGTCCAACACTTGATGGTGTACCCCATCTATCTGTCTTTCTGGAGTCCCTTCTGTCTCCTCTGTGAAGACTTCTTTGATTCTCATGTTGAGTACCTGACATACTTTGCGGTCATTTCTTGTGATCTTCCGTCCTTCCTTCCTCAACCTGATTACCTGGTCCTTGACTGTCGTTTTCCTTCTGATGTGGCTGTACAACAGCTTCAGGTTAGATTTGGCTTTCGCTGCTATGTCATTTTCGTACTGTCGTTGGGCCTCTCTTCGTACCTGTGCATATTCATTTCTGGCTCTACGATTGATCTCCTTATTTTCCTTGGTCCTTTGCCTTCTATACTCTTCATTCTCTAGCACACATGGTTTTAGCCTCTATACACCTTTGGGTGAACAAAGGGCTCGTCCTGGCTTTCCCGTTATTTCTGTTACCCTTGGGTACAAACCTTTCCTCATCATCCTTGCATATTGTTGTCACATTCCATCATCTCATTTACTGACTTCCCTGCCAGTGCTTTGTCCCACTGAAGCCCATACAGGAAATTCTTCATGCCTGTGTAGACCTCTCTCTTGTAGTTTGGCTTCATTCGTCCTGCTCTTCCTGCTTCCCTCTCCACTTATAACTCTACTGTGTATTTGAAGCTCAGAAACACGTGGTCACTGGCTCCGAGGGATCTTTCATATATGATGTCCTCAATATCTGCACTACTCAAGGCGAATACTAGGTCCCGTCTTGCTGGTTCATCCTGTCCTCTCTCTCTGGTAGTGTCCGTTATGTGTTAGTACATGAGGTTTTCCAGTACCACCTCTGTCATCTTAGCCCTCCACGTTTCTGGGTCCCCATGTGGTTCCAGGTTCTCCCAGTCAATTTCCTTGTGATTGAAGTCACTCACTATCAGTAGCTTTTCCCTGCTCACATGAGCCCTTCTGGCTACTTCAGCCAGTGTGTCAACCATCGCTCTGTTACTCTCATCATACTCTTGCCTAGGGCTCCTGCTGTTCTGTGGTGGGTTATACATCACTGCAATTACCACCTTGAGACGTCCAAACTGAAGTGTTCCTATTATATAGTTTCTTGCTTCTCCTGTCTCCTATCTCCAGCTCATCAAAATCCACCATTGGTTTTTGATGAGCAGTGTCACTCCTCCACTCCTTCTGTTCGCTCTGTCTTTCCTCAGTATCTGTTATCTCGTTGGAAAAATGGCGTCTGTTATCATTTCTGTGAGCTTGCTTTCTGTGAGAGCTATGATGTCCGGCAATGCCTCTTTGATTCTTCCTTGCCACTTCTACCAATTATTCATTATTCCATTAGCGTTGGTGTACCATACCTTTGGTTTCCTCTCCAACACTGTGCTCTAGGGAGTCTGTTGGTGTGGGAGCCCTGGCAGTGTGCTGTGGGATTCAACAGCATAGTGTGGGGTGGGGGCTGTAAGTTTGGATTGTGGGTTGTGTTGGAATAGCGTGTTTGGCTGTGGGACTCTAAGGGTGTTTCTGTATGCGATTGTGCTTGTTGCTCTGTCCTGATCTGGTTGTCCTCTGCTACTCTGTCCTTGTCTCTCTTCCTAGCTCCTTTCGTGTCTGTGTCTTCTATCTCAGCTGCTGTCGTTCTGTTCTTGGTTTCTCTTGCAGGATCCTGTTCTGCACTGTTTCTGTCTTGAAAATCAGTTTGACTGGCCGATTTCTCACCTTCAAGTACCCCTATCTCAGTCATGTCCTCCTCACCTATTTTTTTGATGATGTTTTTAATCTCCTGTTTTTCTCTGCCGTCTTTCATTGTGTGTCCTCCCTTTGCTCTCCTGAAGCCCATGAATAAACACTGACTTCTTCCTCTCATCCTCCCATTGTTTTTCCCTCTGTGTCTCTGGGTCCCGTTTGTACATGGGCATTGTTTCCCTCATTTTTTTTCCCTGTAACTCGTGGTGGCATGGTCGTGCCTCTGCATGGGACCTGTCACCTATCTCCCAAAATCTTTCTCCTTTAAACTCCTGTGTTCTCCAGGTGCGTACACACTTATTTTGACCCACTTTTCGCATCCGACCCTTACTTTAATCCACATAATCCTTGAATTTATATATATATATATATATATATATATATATATATATATATATATATATATATATATATATATATATATATATATATATATATTGTAACCACGAACGAGTGGTATTGATCAATAACTACACTGCACTAGCCAGGGTCGAACCCATGATGCTTTGGCCCGCCATGATGCGCTACTCTTAAGGATTGTGTGGTCAGTGGACTAGAGCGTCATGTGTTTTCGCTCGTCATGAGGTGGGCAAAACATCATAGGTTCGACCCTGGCTAGTGCTGTGTAGTTATTGATCAATTCCACTCGTTCGTGGTTACAATAATATAATATACTGTTTGTTGAGCTAGTACATTAAAATATATATATATATATATATATATATATATATATATATATATATATATATATATATATATATATATATATATATATATATATATATACATACATATATATTATTGTGACCACGAACAAGTGGTATTGAATCAATAAAACACTGCAACTAGACGAGAATTCGAACCCATGTCGTTTTGGCCCTGCCTCGTGGTGAGTGAAAATCACATGATGCTCAAACCCACTGGACCACACAATCCTACAAGAATCAAGCACCCAGCAGAGCTAGGTGTTTTACCTTGATCCGAGGACATATGGTGGTGTGGGTACCTCTGAGCTAATTTCATTATGATCCCCGTTTGGTGTACTAACCTCCACAAGCAGTATTTATATTATTGTGAACACGAACGAGTGGTATTGAATAAATAGCAACCCATGTCGTTTTGGCCCTGCCTCGTGTTTAGAGCGTCATGTGATTTTCGCTCACCAAGAGGCAGGGCCATAACGACATGGATTGGAATCCTCGGCTGGTTGCAGTGTTGTTATTGATTCAATACCACTCATCCGAGGTCACAATAATACAAATACTGCTTGTGGAGGTTAGTACACCAAACGGGAATTAGAATAAAATTAGCTCAGAGGCACCCACACCACCGTATGTCCTCGGATCAAGGTAAAACATCTAACTCTGCTGGGTGCTTGATTCTTGTCGGATTGTGTGGTCCAGTGGGTTAAAGCGTCATGTGATTATCGCTCACCACTAGGCAAGGAAATGGGAAATGGGAAGCACAATGCCTGTACTTTAAAGGAGGGGTCTGGGATAGTGACAGTTTGGAGGGACTATTCTAAACTGTCGTATCTGAGCGCCTCTGCAAAGACAGTGATTATGTATGAGTGAGGTGAAAGTGTTGAATGATGATGAAAGTATTTTCTTTTGGGGGGATTTTCTTTCTTTTTGGGTCACCCTGCCTCGGTGGGAGACGGCTGACTTGTTGAAAAAAAAAAAAAAAAAATATATATATATATATATATATATATACAATGTATAATGTATATTACTAGGGAATTATATTATTAATTCACCTTTTATTTTCAAGTTATGTAGTATAGTAGTGGAAAGAAAGAGCGACACCTCACTTACAGGTTTAACTATTTAAGAAGTGTTGTTGTTGTGTAAGAGCAGCTTACCTCTGGTAATCTGGGTTCTGACTTTGCTGGTTACATTTCTGTGTTGATCTAAACTGAGGTCATGAATGTTTCTACCCAATGATATTCCAGCTTTTGACCTAGCCTGGTATTATAACTTTAATCTATACTTGACTACTCTGAATGATCAAATATCTTTTAGATATAGATTGTTTACCTCCTTCCTGCCTGGGTAGAAGATGCGCGCATGATCTCACTCGAAAAGGATTTGATTGTAAAAATTATGCTCTGTGCAGTTCATAATGTATTCAAATGTATGAAAAAGTCTGGTAAATCTCTTAAATATAGAAAGTACGAATGGGTCTTTGAGACCAACGAAAAGAATTGTTTTTTCCAGAAAATTTTGAATATTATATAGAAGGTTAGTGAGTGTTGCAAAAAGGCGTTGAACTTTAGTTATACAGAATTACCAAAAATTTGATTTTTGAATACTCTTCATTTTACATATGATGGCTTATTATTTCTGTAGCTATTATCTTAGGCTTCATCCCATGTCCTTCATGACGGCGATGGGAAGATGTATGTATCGTAAACATTGTTTCAACAATGTTTAATAATGATTTTTTTTGGTATTATATAAAATAAATGATAAAATGATAGTTGCTAAAGAGGATTTTCTTCTTTTTGTTGCAGAAAAGCAACATGACATTCTTGAAGGTAAGATCAGCCTTCGTTGTCTTATGGCTAACGTATCACATAACATAATTCCAAAATTGGCTTCGTCAGCCCTCCGAGAAATTGTTGCAGAAATGTGTAATTAATTTTAAAGTTGCATGAGGACGTCGAGACCCAGTTGATAAATTATGTATAAATGGCATTTGAAGATTCGCATGTGTGTGTGTGTGTTGTGTCGGGTGTAGTTACATGTGCCTCAGTTACGTATGGATAGAGTTCTCAGAAGTCTTTAATTATGTATGAAGTAGACATATGTAGACTTCACGAGTAGAATATAAGATACATGTGCATGTATGTAATTACTAGAGAAATGTAAAGTTAAAGGTTGATGAATTAGTCACATGTGCAACACTTGGGTGTCTTTAATGAGGAAACGTTTCGCCACATACTGGCTTCATCAGTCCAATACAAAGAAGAATGGTGAAGAACAGGAGGAGATTGAGGTAATCAGTCCCTCAACCTTGAGTTGATGTAATCAGTCCATCAATCTTGAAAAGAATATACTGTAGGCAGGTGAGGTGCAGCAGTCGTAGGCGGTGTCACATTTGACAAATCCAAATGTGGAAATAGGTCATGACTAAAGGTTAGACAAGTGAAGAATTTCCTGTATTAAGATCCCAAGATGTTGCTGTGTCTGACAGGAATGTAGATGAATGGTTCAGAGAACCAAGATATTGACACAGCAACATCTTGGGATCTTAATACAGGGAATTCTTCACTTGCATAACCTTTAGTCATGACCTACTTCCACATTTGGATTTGTCAAATGTGACACCACCTACGACTGCTGCACCTCACCTGCCTACAGCATGTAATCCACTTCTTCGCACATATGCTGTATTCTTTTCAAGATTGATGGACTGATTACATCGACTCAAGGTTGAGGGACTGATTACCTCAAACTCCTCCTGTTCTTCACCATTCTTCTTTATATGGACTGATGAAGCCACTGTGTGGCGAAACGTTTCCTCATTAAAGATACCCAAGTGTTGCACATGTGACTAATTCATCAACTTGTCGGTTCTCTGAACCATTCATCTGGAATGTTAAAGGTACATGTACCTGGATCATGTGACTGGTCATATTTGTATAAAAAAGTCACTTGTTCCTATTCTTTTCGGTCACATATACCTGATTTATACGGAAAATACAGTCATAATATTTGGTAACCACTAATACGCAGAGGGAAATGAAATGTGTTATATAGAAAATGGCATTCATGTGTAGAGAACAAGATATATGCGGCTGAATGTTACGTAGAAAATATTTGCATGTAGAGCATGTCACGTAAGAAGAGTATGTCACATGTATCTTGTCATATATATGTTACTAATCCACATTTGCCTGGGTATGGCGGGTATGGTAAAAGTCACTTATCCAACCAGACGTTTGTTGGCAGCTTCGTGATCAGAGACAGGTATCCCCATTTTGCATATTTCCAACCTTCTGTACGTTAATGCACGGGGAATGAATAATGCTGAATATAGTTAAATAAAAGCCTTAAAGATATGAAGCAGATAATGAAAGATATTAACAAGTTATCACATGGATACTGATATTTCTCATGTATGCAATGCAAATGACGAAATTGGTGATGGAAGCCTTGCAGGACGAAACACCAGGTTTGAAGCCAAGCTTAAGAAGCATTCTCTTGTTATCTCAGGGAGACCAATAGCCTAAAATACACCAACACATTACGTTTGAAATAGCAGAGAAACTCCGGTATAAAGATATCTTTAGCGTTTAGGGTAAAGCCAATTGGATGAGGTACTCAGAATTTTTCACATAAATAGCAGTATCGCATGAAAAGCATAAAAGAAACTGCAAAGGCTTAAATTTATTATTTTTTCTCTAAGACTGATCAGTATTTAAAGTTACTGTACTCGCCGCCATCTTGTTCTTCATCCTCGTATCCTACAATCATCTGCAAAATAAGACACAGCACCGTGTCTTATGTAGATGATACTAGAATCTACATGATAGTGTCATCCATTGAAGACACGGTAGATCTCCAAGAGGATATAAACCAAGTTTTTCCAACAATATGATGTTCACCGAGGACAAATTTCACTTGGTCCGTTAAGGAAAACTTGAAGTAATAACTAGAACAGAGTATACAACAAACTCTAAGCAGAATAGAACGAAAGAGTAATGTGAAGGACTTGGGAGTGTATATGTCAGAGGATCTCACCTTCAAGGTTCCACATGTGTCTTTGAGTAGCTCAGACCCTTGCATGGCTTCGACTGCTGCTGCTGCGTATTCTTCCTCATTAATGGCAATTCAATGACCGTCCTAACATTCAATGGTGGAGGGATTTAAAACTATTTGCCAAACGACTTCTACAAATAAATAATGAAACTAACGTTGAATACGAGGTCCATTAACACAAGATTACAACGATAGACATAATAGATAAACATGAATGACAGTATACTAGCACCTGAATCTTTACACCCAACAATACAGACTCACTAATACATTTCCACCTACATTTCACTCTCAGTTCATGTCAGTAAACGGTTGTGATCCATCATAGTCACACAAACAGGCTCCCCGAGTGTGCACTACACACACAACCAGGCTCCCCGAGTGTGCACTACACACACAACCAGGCTCCCCGAGTGTGCACTACACACACAACCAGGCTCCCCGAGTGTGCACTATACACACAACCAGGCTCCCCGAGTGTGCACTATACACACAACCAGGCTCCCCGAGTGTGCACTACACACACAACCAGGCTCCCCGAGTGTGCACTACACACACAACCAGGCTCCGAGTGTGCACTCCACAACCAGGCTCCCGAGTGTGCACTACACACACAACCAGGCTCCCCGAGTGTGCACTACACACACAACCAGGCTCCCCGAGTGTGCACTACACACACAACCAGGCTCCCCGAGTGTGCACTACACACACAACCAGGCTCCCCGAGTGTGCACTACACACACAACCAGGCTCCCCGAGTGTGCACTACACACACAACCAGGCTCCCGAGTGTGCACTACACACACAACCAGGCTCCCCGAGTGTGCACTACACACTCAACTAGGCTCCCCGAGTGTGCACTACACACACAACCAGGCTCCCCGAGTGTGCACTACACACACAACCAGGCTCCCGAGTGTGCACTACACACACAAACAGGCTCCCGAGTGTGCACTACACACACAACCAGGCTCCCGAGTGTGCACTACACACACAAACAGGCTCCCCGAGTGTGCACTACACACACAACCCGGCTCCCCGAGTGTGCACTACACACACAACCAGGCTCCCCCGAGTGTGCACTACACACTCAACTAGGCTCCCGAGTGTGCACTACACACACAACCAGGCTCCCCGAGTGTGCACTACACACACAACCAGGCTCCCGAGTGTGCACTACACACACAACCAGGCTCCCCGAGTGTGCACTACACACACAACCAGGCTCCCCGAGTGTGCACTACACACACAACCAGGCTCCCCCGAGTGTGCACTACACACACAACCTGGCTCCCCCGAGTGTGCACTACACACACAACCTGGCTCCCCCGAGTGTGCACTACACACACAACCAGGCTCCCCCGAGTGTGCACTACACACTCAACTAGGCTCTCCGAGTGTGCACTACACACACAACCAGGCTCCCCGAGTGTGCACTACACACTCAACTAGGCTCCCCGAGTGTGCACTACACACTCAACTAGGCTCCCCCGAGTGTGCACTACACACACAACCAGGCTCCCCCGAGTGTGCACTACACACACAACCAGGCTCCCCGAGTGTGCACTACACACACAACCAGGCTCCCCGAGTGTGCACTACACACACAACCAGGCTCCCCCGAGTGTGCACTACACACACAACCAGGCTCCCCCGAGTGTGCACTACACACACAACTAGGCTCCCCCGAGTGTGCACTACACACACAACCAGGCTCCACCGAGTGTGCACTACACACACAACTAGGCTCCCCCGAGTGTGCACTACACACACAACGAGGCTCCCCCGAGTGTGCACTACACACAACGAGGCTCCCCCGAGTGTGCACTACACACACAACCAGGCTCCCCCGAGTGTGCACTACACACACAACTAGGCTCCCCCGAGTGTGCACTACACACACAAACTGATCAAAATTAGATATTTTTTCCCGTTTTCCCGACATGCAGACTGGGAAAGCTCCCTCAAAATAGCAGAAGTAATATTTGAAAGCATAACTTTCCTTTCTCTTAAGTGGACAACACACTGAGGGAGGTTGAGACCAACACTGTAACAATGTCGCAAATGGAAGTTAATGGTGTGCCTGGTAGCAGTAACAATGTTGGAGAAGCATTGTATGTCTACAGCGGAATATCTGATCATTGGTACCATAGATCACAATAACTCAGACTTCTGAGTTAATTATAAACACACTCATATCCCCCCATATTCTCAGCAATGCCCCGTTTTCTTAGGGGAGAGTGAAATACATTGCATGAGACAGATTATCCTTAAACTTCTACTTCATAGACACCAGGCTTCTCCAGAACTAGTAACGCCTTCCTATACTCTCAATAAGGATCTCATTAATGGAGTCCCTTCGTTTTTCATCACTTGCTCTACAACCAACATCGTAGCTCCCCTCACTCGTCTCGCACGTTACAACCTCTCGTATCCTGCCTTTCTACTGGTGTGTCTCTGCGCGCTGACTCGTATCCTGCCCCTCTACTGGTGTGTCTCCGCGCGCTGACTCGTATCCTGCCCCTCTACTGGTGTGTCTCCGCGCGCTGACTCGTATCCTGCCCCTCTACTGGTGTGTCTCCGCGCGCTGACACACTCCCACACATAATGGCGTATCCTGCCCCTTTACTGGTGTGTCTCCGCGCGCTGACACACTCCCACACATAATGGCGTATAATGAAGAGACTGCTGGAAATGAACTACGAAAAACTCTCCTTCAAACGAGTGAACTTCCATGGCCTTCATCCAAGTATAAACTCTACACTAAACACTAATATGCCTCTCCCGACTTTCTTTTCCCACTGTATTTACTAGTAAGTATTAATGTATATTTGCAGTGAAACACTAGAGGATAAAGGGAATAATAGGAAGAGCTGCAAATTGTGGTTTACCAGTTTTCCTAATTATGTATCTTCAAGAATCTAAACTACGTAATATTGTTCGGATTCCTTTATCTGGCTGTTTTGTAACAGCTATCAGACCTCCCTTTCACCACGAATGGTAAACACACAGCACGCTTCTTTCATTCAGTGGCGTCCTGTATTCTCAAATATCTATTACTTCACTTTTCTCAACTCCAGCTCGAGTCTATTTGGACAAATTGTAAATTTTCTGCTTCATACATCTTCCTCGATCCTCAGATTTCTATCCGTACACCAATTCACTATACTTCTGTTCGTGTCTATTTGGACAAATAGCACATAGTCTGCTCAATTTCTCTCCCTCACGACGTTCCTCTATACATAACATGCTGTTTCTGATCTTATTTTTCGTCCCTACTACCTCTTTTATTAGATGATTTTAAGCATCATTATTTACTCTGGAGTGGATCAAATTGTGACTCCCGTGGTATCTAATAATTTCTGACCTCCATCTCTATACCTTGAACACTGGTATTCCTATACAATGTTTTGATCACTCTAAGTCCCTTTCAACATTAGTTCTTGAATTCGACTGGACAGTCATAAATGGTCATCCTGACAGCAACCATTTCCTAATTCTCATTATGTACTTCCCATTCTCACACCCACCCTCCTTTCCCACACCCACCCTCCTTTCTCACACCCACCCTACTTTCTCGCACCCACCCTCCTTTCTCGCACCCACCCTCCTTTCTCGCACCCACCCTGCTTTCTCACATCCACCCTGCTTTCTCACACCCACCCTCCTTTCTCACACCAATCCTCCTTTCTCGCACCCACCCTCCTCTCTCACACCCACCCTGCTTTCTCACACCCACCCTGCTTTCTCGCACCCACCCTGCTTTCTCACACCCACCCTGCTTTCTCACACCCACCCTCCTTTCTCACACCCACCCTCCTTTCTCGCACCCACCCTCCAATCTCACACCCACCCTGCTTTCTCACACCCACCCTGCTTTCTCACACCCACCCTGCTTTCTCACACCCACCCTCCTTTCTCGCACCCACCCTCCTTTCTCGCACCCACCCTTCTTTCTCACACCCACCCTGCTTTCTCACACCAACCCTGCTTTATCACACCCACCCTGCTTTCTCACACCCACCCTGCTTTCTCACACCCACCCTCCTTTCCGACTACGGTGGCTCCGTTAGCGAGCAACATGGAAACTCGATACACAACATATCGACGTAATTTACTGATTATCTTTTCAATTACTTTACAGACAAGCTATTAGTTTTTTCTCTCATTAAAGCAAACTTGTCTGCAGGTACTATCGTTATCCCTCGGACTCCAGGGAAATATTTTCAGAAATGCTCGCCCAGGTGGTCTCCCCAATGCACTATTGTAATTCATTTAAAACAACGCATTACTTCCTAACCTACAAATTTGTTATATAAATGGTCAAGAAAACCGACACAGCAACATCTTAGGATCTTGATACAGGGAATTCTTAAACGCTTCATAATCTATAGGCATGACCTTCTTGCTCTAGTTGATTTTTCCACTGGTGACTCCAACCCCTCCTGTAATTCCTCTGTATGCAGAATATAAGCCACTTCTCCACTCATATGCTGTGCATTTCTCAACACTGATAACACATCGACTCCCCGCTAGGGGACTGATTACCTCAAACTCCTCATCCTCCACAGTTCTTCACTGTATTGGACTGAAGTAGGCTCTGGCTGGCACAACGTTTCAACGTTAAATATTACCAAATACACACACAACCTAAAATCAAACGAGAACACATACGTGCACGTAGTAAGAACACATTTATGCACGTAGTAAGAACACATGCATGCACGTAGTAAGAACACATGCATGCACGTAGTAAGAACACATGCATGCACGTAGTAAGAACACATGCATGCACGTAGTAAGAACATATGTGTGCACGTAGTAAGAACACATGTGTCCACGTAGTAAGAACACATGCGTGCACTTAGTAAGAACACATGCATGCACGTAGTAAGAACATGCATGCATGCACGTAGTAAGAACATATGTGTGCACGTAGTAAGAACACATGTGTCCACGTAGTAAGAACACATGCGTGCACTTAGTAAGAACACATGCATGCACGTAGTAAGAACACATGCATGCACGTAGTAAGAACATATGTGTGCACGTAGTAAGACCACATGCGTGCACTTAGTAAGAACACATGTGTCCACGCAGTAAGAACACATGTGTCCACGTAGTAAGAACACATGCATGCACGTAGTAAGAACACATGCGTGCACTTAGTAAGAACACATGCATGCACTTAGTAAGAACACATGCATGCACGTAGTAAGAACACATGTGTCCACGTAGTAAGAACACATGTGTCCACGTAGTAAGAACACATGCATGCACGTAGTAAGAACACATGTGTCCACGTAGTAAGACCACATGCATGCACGTAGTAAGAACACATGCATGCACGTAGTAAGAACACATGCATGCATGTAGTAAGAACATATGTGTCCACTTAGTAAGAACACATGCGTGCACGTAGTAAGAACATATGTGTGCACGTAGTAAGACCACATGCGTGCACTTAGTAAGAACACATGCGTGAACGTAGTAAGACCACATGCGTGCACTTAGTAAGAACACATGTGTCCACGTAGTAAGAACACATGCGTGCACGTAGTAAGAACACATGCATGCACGTAGTAAGACCACATGCGTGCACTTAGTAAGAACACATGCGTGCACGTAGTAAGAACACATGCGTGCACGTAGTAAGAACACCTGCGTGCACTTAGTAAGAACACATGCATGCACGTAGTAAGAACACATGTGTCCACGTAGTAAGAACATATGCGTGCAGGTAGTAAGAACACATGCATGCACTTAGTAAGAACACATGCTTGCACGTAGTAAGACCACATGCGTGCACGTAGTAAGAACACATGCATGCACATAGTAAGAACACATGCATGCATGTAGTAAGAACACATGTGTGCACGTAGTAAGAACACATGCGTGCACGTAGTAAGAACACATGTGTGCACGTAGTAAGAACACATGAGTGCACGTAGTAAGAACACATGCGTGCACTTAGTAAGAACACATGCATGCACGTAGTAAGAACACATGTGTGCACGTAGTAAGAACACATGCGTGCACGTAGTAAGAACACATGTGTGCACGTAGTAAGAACACATGCGTGCACGTAGTAAGAACACATGCGTGCACTTAGTAAGAACACATGCATGCACGTAGTAAGAACACATGTGTGCACGTAGTAAGAACACATGCGTGCACGTAGTAAGAACACATGTGTGCACGTAGTAAGAACACATGCGTGCACGTAGTAAGAACACATGTGTGCACGTAGTAAGAACACATGCGTGCACGTAGTAAGAACACATGTGTGCACGTAGTAAGAACACATGCGTGCACGTAGTAAGAACACATGCATGCACGTAGTAAGAACACATGTGTGCACGTAGTAAGAACACATGCGTGCACGTAGTAAGAACACATGTGTGCACATTGTAAGAACACATGCATGCACGTAGTAAGAACACATGTGTGCACGTAGTAAGAACACATGCATGCACGTACTAAGAACACATGCATGCACGTACTAAGAACACATGTGTGCACGTAGTAAGAACACATGCGTGCACGTAGTAAGAACACATGCGTGCACGTAGTAAGAACACATGCATGCACGTAGTAAGAACACGTGCGTGAACGTAGTAAGAACACATGCATGTACGTAGTAAGAACACATGCATGCATGTAGTAAGAACACATGCGTGCACGTAGTAAGAACAACATACGTGCACGTAGTAAGAACACATGTGTGCAAGAAGTAAGAACACATGTGTGCACATAGTAAGAACACATACGTGCAGTAGTAAGAACACATACGTGCACGTAGTAAGAACACGTGTGCACGTAGTAAGAACACATGTGTGCACATAGTAAGAACAGATAAAAGATAATGTTGGAACTCTGACACCTTAGAATGCAAAGTCTGTAAAAAATAAAAAAAAAGCGAGAATTAGGAAGGAAATATAGACCTAAACTCACTCCACTCATCACAACTGTGGGCGAAAAGTAGCAGATTCCTAAGATGTCGCCAAATAATTTTGACATCATTTTGTACATGTTTCTTGAGGCCTACATTTACCCAGCCCCTCCTCGTTTTTTTCCAGTCATTGAAACTTTAGCGAGAATTTGCCTCACTAGACTTCACCCTGCAAATTAATGGACCGTTTATAATTCAAGAACTTTCATCAAGAGTAAGTGGAACCCTACTGCAGCCAGGCGTGATGGTACATGAATTCGCTTGCTGAATTCATGTTCCACCTTTTCAACCAGACATGCCCGAAGGTATTTTACCATTCTAGTGATAAAAATGTTGTCGATCCCCCATTTTGTAAACAGAGTACCTTCGGGCAAGATCCGTCTATTATATAATAATAGTAAAATATATCTTTATTTACTACAAGTACATGTACAAGGTATATAGACCATAGCTGACGTCAATGACATACTACTATATAGAAAGCCTCTTGTTATGCTGAGCATTTCGGGCAAATTAGGTCAGTTTTGTCCCAGAATGCGACCCACACCAGTCGACTAACACCCAGTTACCCATTTTACTGATGGTGAAGATAGACAACCGGTGTAAGGAAACACGTCCAATGTTTCTACCCTTGAAGGGAATCGAACCCGGACACCTCACTGTGTGAAGCGAGAGCTTTTGCCACCAGGCCACGGGGCAAAACGCTCAGTCAACGCCTCTTTTCTCATCAGTTGAGTTTAGAAAAGATAATTCTGCTCTCGAACCTCTTATTATGACTTGATACAGTCGATTCCTCCTTTTCCTCAAGTATTTTTTCAGAGACACTTTAATAGGATTCTGTGGTACAAAATCTCTTGATATTGAACAAAATCTTACGATTTTGAACAAAATGTCGGGATTCTGTTCATAAAATCTCTTGATTCTGTACAAATCGAAGGCGTTCAATTGTTTGAATCAATGTTAGTAAAGCCATCTTCTTTAGAAAAGCCTTCAGATAATGAATGGAGTTACTACTACTATTAATAATAATAATAAAATATGTTCACTACAACTATTATACCATATTTTACATAATCTCAAAATGTCATAAATCATATATCAAATTGTTATATAAAATATCAAAGACTGTGAAACGCTGCGGCTTGTTTCTGCTGGGTTTGCAAGGGTTGCTGTCAGTTTACACCGTATCGAGACCTGCTTCCTAAAGCACGGAGAAAAAGGGGACACAAGTCCCTTTGTAAATTGAAACAGAAACTAAAAGTTCCCAAATAGACCAAGTGGACTTCCCTCGCCATGCCTCCACCTGAGTTCAGTAACCGGCTTCCCACCATAACCGTTTTTACTACTACTACTACTAATATAATAATAATAATAATAATCCGTCTCCGCTTAGAGGAAAAATTCATCTGACTAATATTGAGCTGAATGAAGGTGCCACTCCTGTAATGTGGCCAGCGAGCTAAATAAGATGAGGAGAAGCGTTCCAAAGAGAGAGGGGGATGTGTCACTGTTGCTCAGGCTAGAGCTAGACGCCCACACCCGAGGAATGTTGGAGCAACAAAGATTGTGAACCATAACATTCTAGTAAACTAATCTATTAGAATAATTCTTCAGTAGATATGGGTTAATTTTAAGGCTGCCTGAAGCACACTGCATAAGAAGAAACTTTCTGTAAAGTCGTTTATACACGTCAATCTTATGTCAGCTGTATGCTGCAGGTTATAGAAATAAAGTTTAGAGGTAAGAGAGGGAATAATGCTTTTACGGTTATATATGATGGTACTACATGGTGGGAAAGTCCTCAGTTTTGGGCGAGACAGCCGACTACATTTGAATTAGTACCAATTCTTTCTTCTTGGTTTTGACTTGGTTCACAGGAGTAAAGATGTCCATCAAGACGAGCATTTTGGTTTATCTTAGAAAACAAAAAATACCTCTTCAATTTAGTGCTGGTGTTTTAGTGAAATTTTTGAAAAAGTTTTCGGGTTGTGAATGTCCTAATTTGTCATTTTTATTAAGATTCTTAATATATTTGACTCCATGCCATAACCTGTGAAGTTCTTTCTGATTTCTATGAGACTTTCATTGCTAAGATTCAACTGGAATATAACTTATGTTGCACTGATGCTATCGCAGCAGTACAGTGAACTCGGGTTATGCAATACGGGATACATAAAGACAGACTTACGTCTAGCTTTACGTATTTTATCTAAATTAACTAACTTCTAAGAATGCCATAGTTATTAAAGAACAAAACATAATCTGAAAAACTTTAAGGATTATTATTTTTATAAAACAAATACTTTAGTCACTTTTAAAATTATTCAGTATTGTTATTAATTAGATATTATATCAAGGGAACCTTCAAGGCGCACGTAAGTTCCCCAGTCTTCTAATAACATGCTATTTTTTCCACTATAACCAATTTACCTTGTCCATAATTACTATAGCAGTTGCTTTGTCTGTTTCGTAAGGTGAAATCTAGGATCTTTCTTTACTTCATGGTATAATTTAACGAATCTTTGAGGACACTTAAGAACATAAGAACATAAGAAAGGAGGAACACTGCAGCAGGCCTGTTGGCCCATACTAGGCAAGTCCTTCACAATCCGTCCCACTAACAGAATATTTGCTCAACCCAATTTTCAATGCTACCCAAGAAATAAGCTTTGACAATTCTACCCACTCATGCGCGAGTCCCACTCAAATCCAACCCCTCTCACTCATGAATTTATCCAACCTAAATTTGAAACTACCCAAGGTCCTAGCTTCAATAACCCTACTAGGCAGACTGTTCCACTCATCAACTACCCTATTTCCAAACCAATACTTTCCTATATCCTTTCTAAATCTAAACTTATCTAACTTGAATCCATTATTGCGGGTTCTCTCTTGGAGAGATATCCTCAAGACCTTATTTATATCCCCTTTGTTAATACCCATTTTCCACTTGTATACCTCGATCATGTCTCCCTCATTCTACGTCTTACAAGTGAATGTAATTTTAGGGTCTTCAATCTTTCTTCGTAAGGAAGATTTCTAATGCTATGTATTAATTTAGTCATTCTACGCTGAATGTTTTCTAACGAATTTATGTCCATTCTGTAATATGGAGACCAGAACTGAGCTGCGTAATCTAGGTGAGGCCTTACTAATGATGTATAAAGCTGTAATATAACCTCTGGACTTCTGTTGCTAACACTTCTTGATATAAATCCCAGTAATCTATTTGCCTTATTACGTACGCTTAGGCATTGCTGTCTTGGTTTAAGGTTGCTGCTTACCATCACCCCCAAGTCCTTCTCGCAATCTGTATGGCTAAGTTCTACGTTATTTAACTTATAAGTGCTTGGGTTATGGACACTCCCGAGCTTCAGAACCTTGCATTTATCTACATTGAACTGCATCTGCCACTTTTCTGACCACGAATTAAGTTTGTCTAAATCTTCCTGAAGTTCTATGACGTCTATGTTTGAATCAATTATCCTACCTATCTTCGTGTCGTCGGCGAATTTGCTCATATCACTAGTAATTCCCTCATCAAGGTCATTGATATATATTATAAATAACAATGGGCCTAAGACTGATCCCTGTGGAACACCACTTGTTACAAGTCCCCATTCGGATTTAACCCCATTTATGCACACTCTCTGCTTCCTATTGGTGAGCCATGACTCGATCCATGACAGCACTTTTCCCCAATGCCATGAGCTGCCACTTTCTTTAACAGTCTCTGGTGCGGTACTCTATCAAAAGCCTTACTAAAGTCTAAATAAACAATATCGAATTCTTTATCGTGATCAACAGCCTCAAAAGCTTTACTGAAGAAGGTTAATAAATTAGATAGGCAGGAACGGCCCTCGTGAATCCATGCTGGGTATCATTAATCAAATTATGGTTATCTAGATGGCTTCTAATAATATCAGCTATAATTGACTCTAGTAATTTGCCTACAATTGAGGTCAGGCTTATTGGGCGGTAGTTTGACGGTAGTGACTTGTCCCCTGCTTTAAAAATAGGAATTACATTAGCCATCTTCCACATATCAGACACTACACCTGTTTGAAGAGATAAATTAAAAATGTTAGATATTGGTTCACAGAGTTCCATTTTGCATTCCTTAAGAACCCTTGCAAAAGCTCATCAGGACCCGGCGATTTATTTTGTTTCAGTCGGTCCAGCTGTTTCATAATCATTTCGCTAGTGACTGTGATATTACATAATTTATCTTCTTCTGGGCCTCTGTAAAAATTAATTACTGGGATATTATTAATGTCTTCCTGTGGAAAACCGAGAGAAAATAATTATTAAAAATAGAGCACATATCATTCTCCTTGTCAGTAAGATGCCCAAAGTTATTTTTAAGGGACCTATCTTATCCCTAACTTTTGTTCTATAAACCTGGAAAAAATTTTGGGTTAGTTTTTGAATCCCTAGCAACTTCAATTTCATAGTCCCGTTTAGATTTTCTTATTCCCTTTTTAACGTCCCTCTTAATGTCAGTATACTGATTTATAAGATGACCCTCACCTCTTTTTATGCGCCTATAAATTCCTTTCTTCTGCCCTAAAAGATATTTGAGCCTATTATTCATCCATTTTGGGTCATTTCTACTTGATCTAATTTCTTTATACGGGATAAATGTTCTTTGGGCAGCCTGTATAGTGTTAAGAAAACTGTCATATTGATAGCTCTCTTCGTTACCCCAGTCCAGTTGTGTTGCAGAGGTCTGAGGGAAGCTCTGTATAAAAGCTGCAGTCTCTATATAACATCTGTGGGCACTGTATAACAGCTGGAGGTCCTATGTCACGACTGAGGCTCTGTGCAACAGCTGGCAGCCCAATATAACACCTGGGGCTTTGTATAACAGTTGTGGGCCCTGAATAACAGCGGGGGACTCTGGATAACAGCTAGGACACTGTATAACAGCTATGAGCCCTGTATGATTGCTCCGTCCTCTGAAAAGAACGTAATAAATATTACGTATATATTGTTTTTTTTTTATATAATTTTATATTGCTGATTTTTTCGTTAATAGCTAAAACGGAAATTTCATGCTCTAAATTGTTATTATTCGACTTACCAGTTTATATACATAGGTAGGATGTAGCGACTGCGCCTCTCATTGCGCTTATTGGTGGAGAGTTTTGATTGGGTGCCAGCCCTGCTAACTATCTGCTCGCTTATATCACAGTTGGTGCCAGGCTCAAGCTGGTGCGAGTCACCTGACGAGGTATCTGCAGGCCCTACTGTTTTCTCTCGCTGTTCCTGGTGGTAACTCCTCCATCTCTGCTCTGGGAGACTGCTGTTCTCCTCAGATAGTGTTATTTATAGATTCCAGGTTCGAATCCTGGCAAGGTCGCCATTATCAGGTGAACGCCTTCCACCTAAACAAAAGTATGAAAATATAAATAATGAATAACTTGAGGAATAATAACTAAGATATTTTTCTAAGGATTTTAATTAAAATTAAGTAAAATAAAATTGGCCTCTGTGGTTCCAGTATGATGTTGAGACAGGAGTATCTTATGTCCAGGATGGTCTTATGTCCAGGATGGTCTTATGTCCAGGATGGTCTTATGTCCAGGATGGTCTTATGTCCAGGATGGTCTTCTGTGATGGTTTTAGAAGAAATGGAGTTGGTTATCCTGGGTGGCGGTGTTCGTCTGATGTTCTGGAAATCCTGTCAATACTTAGTCGCAGAACCACACTTCAGATCTCAAAGAGATGAGGAGTTGTTATGACCCAATATGTTCCGTTGACAGGGATCTTGTTCCAATAACTAGCGTCTAACCTGGTTGACCAGGCCACCAGCAGAGCTGATAAAACACAACAGTTGTTACATAAGGGTTAATTAAGTATAACATTGAAGAAAGACAAATTGTGGTATTCTACTTCAGTGTCATTACTGGTAACCAGATTAATCATTAACAAAGAACAGAAATACTCCTGGTAGATCACCTTACCTGATCAGGAGAAGAGTGAAGGTGAAGTGACTCTCCGAACTTCAACCCACACCAGGTAAGGTAAATACTACCAGTAGAAATTAAAGCAAATCAGACCCGAGGAACTGAAGTTTAGCCTCAGCCCGCTAGATGGCAGAGAGGGCAGTAACACGCTAATGGTTTGCGGTTGTCTGAACAATTATAAACCCCTTTTTAACGACTTTCCCTCACATAGAGTATGTCTCCTTTGGTGAGCTGGGATATACATCTCGTATCTCTGAATAACTCTGTTCACGGAGCATTATTTAGACTCATTGATTTTTGACGTTTTCAGAGGTTGTGTCGTGGAGACGCTATAACTCTGGTCCAGAGTTCAACTCTCGACCTACATTTGTTCTGGCATCTACGCACTGTCATAGTCGGAAAATTAGAGTTGGTGGACACAGTTTCAGTAATAAGGAAGTTTAGCCTATTAAGGGAGAATTTGCTGATAGTCCCCCAGTTAAGGCCTTTCTTTCCCTTGATTCCATGCCTGACGCTGTGCTGTTCACTGCTGTTCTAAGCGTTACTGCATTTTGGGGAATAGGTCGTCATATTCTTAAAGCAAGCTGTTTGATTGCCTCGATGGTCCAGAAGTTAGCTTATTTAAGGACCTGTTGTTGTCAGTCACATTCTAAGTTGAGTCAATCCGAGTACATACTAATCACTTACAAAAACACACACACTTATACACCTTTACTCTTGTACTTATAAATACATCTCATCATAGCACCTATATAGGCACTATATAATAGCTGGGGCACTGTATAAACGTTGGGGCGCTGTTTCACAGCTGGAGCACTGTATGAACGTTGGGGCACTGTTACACAGCTGGGGCACTGAATAAACGTTGGGGTACTGTTTCACAGCTGGGGCACTGTATAAACGTTGGGGCACTGTTTCACAGCTGGGGCACTGTATAAACGTTGGGGCACTGTGTCACAGCTGGGGCACTGTTTCACAGCTGGGGCTATATGTAAGATAACAGTTGGGGAACATTGCAACAGGTGGGACACTTGGAAACAGATGAGGCCCCCTACAACAGTAGTTTTTTTTTATAATGGTTGTATAACCGAAGTAGTTATGCAATTTTTACATCATTATTAAAGCTGAAAACATGTATAAAAGCCGGGTCTATACACAACAACATTTGTGAGTTTTGTTTACCAGCTGAAGAAATTGGGGACGAGGGGCAATGTATTGCAGCTGGAGTCCTGCATAATGGATGGGGTTTGTTTAATAATTATGATCATTTATTAAGAGATGGGGCCCTTTTTTAACACCTTAAGCTCTGCGTAAAAGTTACGAGCCTGTGTGAGAACAAAGGCAGTCTTCACATCCACGATAAATCTATGAATAGCAGAGTTCTGTTGGATCTCCGATAAACCAGTTTAACTTCTCTCTTCTTTAGATTAACGGAGATTTGTAAAGTAATCTTCGGTCTTGGTATAGTACCGTTGGCTCCGTACAAAGCAGAAAGTCCCTCATACAATAGAGATTATTCTGACAGACAAAAGGTGAATTTACAAGATATGTTGAACTGTGGGTTTCGAACCCTGGGGAATTAGTGGCAGCCATTGCGATGGTAGTTTCTTTTTTATATACAGACGGAGGTGGCGTTGATGTATGACGCTGTGCAGCTCTTCGCTAAGGCCCTCGACGACCTAGATCGCTCTCACCACATTAAAGTCACACCACTAGACTGTGACGGAGACGTCACCTGGATGCATGGCAACTCCCTCATCAACTATATCAAGTGGGTGAGTATCTTATTAGAGTTTTATAGTAAGCATAACCTAAGTACCAATTACGTGTTCAGAGGAACTGACTAAGAACTAAAATTTTGCATTAATAAGTAAATTAATGAATATATATATATATATATATATATATATATTTTATATATATATATATATATATATATATATATATATATATATATATATATATATATGTCGTGCCGATTAGGTAAAACTTGCGATTTTGGCTTAAAAGCAACGCTCACCTTGCCATATAAGACAAGTGAAAATTTGTGTATGCAATAATTTCGCCAAAATCATTCTGAACATAACGAAAAAATATATTTCATTGTGTTTGTTTATTATTAAATTAATGTTAACGTATCTAAAATATATTTAGTTGGGTTAGGCTAAATTAAATTGCGGTTGTTGTAATAAGGTTAGGTAGGTTTTCAAAGTTTCTCTTGGTACAAAATTATAAATTCTTACATTAACATAAATGAAAAAATACATCTTTAAACGTATAAGAGAAAATTTTAGAAAGGACTTAATTTTAGATGAGTTCTTGCTAATTGACCAGTTTTACCTAATCGGAACGACATATATATATATATATATATATATATATATATATATATATATATATATATATAATATATATATATATATATATATATATATATATATGTGTGTGTGCTGTGTGTGTATTATTTGCAAAAATATAAGCAAAATATAAGAAATTGTTAAAAACTATGTGTCATTTCATACATTATTTAAAAACTTGATTATGCAGAGCATTTTGGGCACACTGAAGCCAGAACTTCCTGATACTGGTGATCATTACTAATGATGACTTAAAGTTGGTGCCGACGTAATCTAACATTTAGCATAGAAATGTGTTTAGTATTTTTGTGACGAGACTGAGGTTGCATAATTAACTAACGCTACGTAACCGTCAGAAAATATTCAGGAGAGATATCCATACCTGTATTCTCTCTGTAAATTCTCCAACGCGACTCCCTTACTTGCCTCTTCTTAGGTCAGATTTATTTTACTGGAGAGAAACAATTTGTGTCCTGTGAATTTAACCCCCTTTCCCAAAAATATTTCGACCTACATTTTATTTTAAATATTGTCTGATCGTAGGTAATAAAATAATAAACTGGCTTTCAGAAAGTGTCCTATCACTTCAAATATTATTTCTGCATTATTTAAAACATATATTTTAAATATTAAGTTAGCTAACAGAAAAACTGATTCCACAAATTGGATTGATATTTACTTCTGAAATTATATTTCTATATTTTCAAACAAATTGTTTCTTCAATTTTCGACTCTTAGCAATACACAGAGAGCGGCGATGGCACACAGCAAGGAATTAGTCTTACTCCAAAATCTCACATATAAAACTCCAGCAGTCCCGAAAACTCCCTACCAACTTATTGATCCTTCAAGTTTAACTCTTCCTACCAGTTCGTTGCCCCTTTACTCCACCTCCATCAGTACTAGTTGTGAAATACACCCACACTGGTCACCGCTGTCTCTTCTCCCCGTCTCCAAACAGATTCCTTCATCTTCAGAAACCACTGACCCTTCTCTATCCCTTCCTTTCTTGGCAGCTGCTCATGTCTCTTCTCTGCTCCATATCCCTCTTCTATCTCTTGCCCTGCTCTGCCTGGCACCTCATTAAATGCAGAATCTATAGAGGCGTTATCACCTTTTATTGAGACACTGCTTCCCCTTCCTCTTCCCTCCCTCTCTTATCTTGACATACTCACCTTTGTAACTCTCTGCTCCAGTTTCTGTCCTACATCTTCCTTCTATTGTTACCCACAAATCTCTTATTACTAATTTACTACTGCCACCCCACAAAGACTTAACAAGTCGTCTTAGCTCAGAGCGGCCACCATTGTTATCTGATACCGGAGTATTACTGGTCACTAATAGCGGACATAATACAATGGAAGGTTAGAAGATACTGGGAAAAATCAGGGATCACTCCAAATATTAATCTCCCGGTTTTTGCCTATATGTATTTTAAGAATAAAAAGTCACAATACCGTGACTGGAACAATACACAAATAACCCTCACTTAGGATACTAGAACTAATAACGACTTTTCTGTTACAAGCTTTCCTCACCTCTCTACCTCTCAATATATTGAAGACCGTTACCCTACTCTTCTGTATATAGTTTTCTGTATGCTCTCCTTCAGTGCTCGACTTTGATCAGTAGTAAATAATCTTCATGACAGTGATCATTGCAATATTCTCATTAATTCCTCATTCGTACACCCAACTTCTTCAACACTCCCATTGTTAGTGAGCTTGAGTGAGCTTTACACAATCTAAACCTCTTTTCCAGGTGTTCCTTCAAATTCGTCCTCTGTTCTCTCTGCAGTAAAGACTGCAGTTCCTTGAAACTCATGTAAACATTACGAAAAATGTGTTCTCCGATGGTCTTGACTCTGAGTTTCATAAGCGTTACATCAGACTGTTACCGTTATAACAGAAGAAAGATCAGTTTTATAGCTTCCAGTCAGGCGAGAGTATATGTGCAAAACGAACTAGTTGGTGAGCTTAGATGTCCACTGTTCCTACAACCTGTGTGAGCAATCTGAAAAAATACGAAAGCTGGTTAAGAAGTACTCTCTAGACCCTGCTGTTCTTCCTTCAATTGTTTGCAAAAGATTTGCATCACCTTGCACGTTATACCTGGTGCTACATCTCGCCTCATTCCTTCACTCTAAACTCAAGACAACATTCATTTCCCATAGATTTTACCTCTCACATTAAACACACCCTTCACACTCCGCGAACTCACTTCAGTACCAGAGGCGGACTGGCCATAAGGACATTTGGGCAATGCCCGGTGGGCCGCTGGGCCGCTGGGCTGGGTAAACAAAAAAGAAAGCTGAAAAAGTTCCACGAAAACCTGAAGTCATAGCCGCTGCACGAAGATTGTGACGAAAATGGAACACATCTTAGCTGAGCAGTGAAAACACACGTCTGGCCCTCAGCAGTTAATGAGGTGACGGATGCCCGAGCCGGTTATAAGACCCAGTCCGCTTCTGGTTAGTAGTATCAGCGTACTAACAGAAGCTGGGCATAATGACACTCATGTCCACTCACCCTCGCAATAGAGTTGTTGTTCACGTCGGCTTTTTTACAGCAACAACAATTATAAACACGTTAAGAAGAATATTTTCTTTGTGTGAGAAAGGTGAGGAAAAATATGCAGAAGTTGAGATGTCTGTTCCATCTTGATTAGTTGAAGTGATATATTGCTTATGTTGGGTTGTTGTAAATACATATGTCTTATTTAACTACACTCCTTAATAGAAAAACTAAATTCGAATAAAATTTAGTTTTCTTGGTACATAATAATGTGTTTTTATGTCTCCTCTGCTAAATCAATGAACCAAATTTTTGTCTTGCTTCAGCTTTCAGCAACTTCAATTAGGAATATTTGCCTCATCCTTTTTGATCCATTATCAAAGCCTTAATTAAGATCAACAAACAATTCCTTTTCATCAAGCAATCATTCACATCAGTGATTCAAACAATCTTTTATTGAACATATACGCATCTCTTTCTAAAATCATTCTACTGCTTTGTGATCATAATTTCTCAAATACAATAATATCAAAACTTTACCTGCTTCAGATACCAGACATATTTCACTTAAAACGTCAGCTTTTCTCTTGCTCTTCGTCCCTCTCTGCTATACATGGCCAGCTTTCCTTTTGTCATTTAATAAATGGACCAACTCTTCCAACACTTTTGATTCATATATTTTCAGAATTTTAGTCTTAACAAAAACAAGACGTACTTCGGTCTCCGCGGGATTCGATAAAGGTTCCGGCATGCTATAACCTCAGTCCTGGTGCATCAATGCAAGCAACTGGAATTGTTGCAGTGCCGCTTATGTTGATGTTGCAGGGAAGCATATGTTGTGTTGCAGGGAAGCATATGTTGATGTTGCAGACAATTATTAGCGATGAAGGAGATCAGAAGAGGCATTCACAAATCATTCTAAGGAAACTAATATCCACATGTCTTCAATAACATTAGTAAATTAGGATTCTACACAGCCCAAAATGAGTTTAAATGTTTTAAAGAGAAAGGAAAAACAATATCTTAAAATACAGAAGCACTCGAAGCTTGAATTCGCTCAGTAGTTGCATTGTTAAGTTATAATATTGGAAGTGTTGAGGTTAATCAAAAATTTTTGCATGAAAAGCAGTATTGCAATTTTTCGAGTCTAAATCCCCCCCCCCCCCCCCATAAAAAATGGGTTCTATACAAGCCAAAATCAATCAAAACTCTTATCCAAGACTGACCATCCGAAAGTAACATACGTAAGTAATTAAGAAGAGCATATTTTTTTTTAAGAATGACCTTAAAGGCACATACACAAAGTCACACGCACATAGAAAAATTATACAAATCACATGGATCAAAGCTCCTTTGTCCTAATTAATATGTATGACTATCCTATACCTAGTAAGCAGGTCTTCTCTTCAGTGTTCTTTTTCCCAAAAAATCCCAAAACCCTCATAAAATTACCAAAACACTTGACACCTAGACACACTCCAGTCATCTGTCTTTTTTAAATCAACAGATGCAACAAAAGTATTGCTCAGTTAAATACCATATATTCTCTTAGCTTCCTAGATGAACTTTACTCCTCCTCAACCTTGTTATCTCAGTTATCACACACCTTTCAGTTATCACACACCTTTCAGTTATCACACACCTTTCAGTTATCACACACCTTTCAGTTATCACACACCTTTCAGTTATCACACACCTTTCAGTTATCACACACCTTTCAGTTATCACACACCTTTCAGTTATCACACATAGTTTACTTGCTGCTTATATTCAAAAGAATTATTCCCTTTCAAATCTTATACTGTCATTCTTTCCTTTTTTGGCCTAATAAAATAAATTATTCATGCCTTTTTTTAAGTTCTTGGTTAGCTTCCCTTCTTTCATACATACATTAAATTAATATATGAAGTTTTCTAAAATTATGTCCACACATGCATTCATGTTTTTTTCAGTTTTAATCTCATTAATTCTCACTGCTTTAAACCGTTTCAATATTCACACAGGTTCACCCCACTTCATGATCCCCTACGACACTTGGTTATTTTCCTCACTCACATTCCCTTCTGCCACATTTCACGAAATCCTGAGTCGGTTTCATCGTCTTCTCTCTAACAGCTCGTCAAAACGTTCTCTCCTCTGACTGTCCTCTACCAACGAAAATTATACAACTTTCATTCTTAACTGACAGGTCCATTTACTGCTTTTATGCTTATGAATGGTGACTGTGGCTTAGTCCATCATGCTGATGCCTACAACTGTTTCAGAACCGTCTTTAATGCTTCTTCTTAAAATTGCTTAATTTCGTCTATTTCTTTTTTTTTTTTTTTTTTTTTGCCTTTTTCAGATCAGATATTTAGATTTCTAATCTACAGATCGCTTCTCTAATTCGAGATTTCGTCTATCCCTTCCTTGCACTGTTCTCTAACCTTCCTTGCACTGTTCTCTAACCTTCCTTGCACTGTTCTCTAACCCTCCTTGCACTGTTCTCTAACCTTCCTTGCACTGTTCTCTAACCTTCCCTGCACTGTTCTCTAACCTTCCCTGCACTGTTCTCTAACCTTCCTTGCACTGTTCTCTAACCTTCCCTGCACTGTTCTCTAACCTAACCTGCACTGTGCTCTAACCTTCCCTGCACTGTTCTCTAACCTTCCCTGCACTGTTCTCTAACCTTCCTTGCACTGTTCTCTAACCTTTCTTGCACTGTTCTCTAACCTTCCTTGCACTGTTCTCTAACCTTCCTTGCACTGTTCTCTAACCTTCCCTGCACTGTTCTCTAACCTTCCTTGCACTGTTCTCTAACCTTCCTTGCACTGTTCTCTAACCTTCCTTGCACTGTTCTCTAACCTTCCTTGCACTGTTCTCTAACCTTCCTTGCACTGTTCTCTAACCTTCCTTGCACTGTTCTCTAACCTTCCTTGCACTGTTCTCTAACCTTCCCTGCACTGTTCTCTAACCTTCCCTGCACTGTTCTCAAACCTTCCCTGCACTGTTCTCTAACCTTCCCTGCACTGTTCTCTAACCTTCCCTGCACTGTTCTCTAACCTTCCTTGCACTGTTCTCTAACCTTCCTTGCACTGTTCTCTAACCTTCCCTGCACTGTTCTCTAACCTTCCCTGCACTGTTCTCTAACCTTCCTTGCACTGTTCTCTAACCTTCCTTGCACTGTTCTCTAACCTTCCCTGCACTGTTCTCTAACCTTCCCTGCACTGTTCTCTAACCTTCCCTGCACTGTTCTCTAACCTTCCTTGCACTGTTCTCTAACCTTCCCTGCACTGTGCTCTAACCTTCCTTGTACTGTTCTCTAACCTTCCCTGCACTGTGCTCTAACCTTCCCTGCACTGTGCTCTAACCTTCCCTGCACTGTTCTGTAAAGAATGAAGAAATTAGAGTACTGATAAGCACTGTGTGAGGTGATGCTTCACTTCTCCTGTACTGCCATCAAAGACAAGGTTGTTTAAACTCAGTCCCTGAACTATTCGCTACAATAATATTTTGTTCTATTTCTACCCAGGTACAAGTGAATGGACTGACAGGAATCATTAAATTCGATACAGATGGATTCCGGCGAGACGTGACTCTCGACATTGTGGAACTGACGCAAGAGGGTCTAATCCGTGTTGGCAGGTCAGTAAATATATTAATCTGACAGTACTTACAAGGGAAGAGCTATTTTCTTGGCCTCCCATCTTCGGTATTTTATATATATAATATTTTCATAAAGTTTGTAGTTGCTGTACTAAACACTTATCTTCTTGAAGTCAATTCCAGAAGTCTATATAATCATTCAGTTAAAATAAATTTCAAATGTTCTATCCAAAAAAAATTTGTCTTTTAAAAGAAGCTTTTGCATTTTTTTCTCTGTTGCTGTTAAGTAACCTTCATTATCCATCGTGGTGGTCAAGTAGGTTAATGTGCCAGGAGCTGGGCTAAATGTTTCGGGTTCAATTCTCGGCTGGTTGCAGTATTTTGTGTATATATATATATATATATATATATATATATATATATATATATATATATATATATATATATATAATATATATATATATATATATATATATATATATATATATATATATATATATATATATATATATATATATATATATATATATATATATGACTCTCCTCAAGACCATGCTAGAGAGTGTATTGAATCTTTCCCTCGAAGATGGACAGTGGTTGCAAGCCTCACTTCCAGTCAGGCTTGTGGGGCTGGGAGTACGTAAATCCTCCCAGATTGCCCTATCAGCTTTCTTATCCTCTTCCATAGCATCAAATTAGATAATAAAACAAATTCTTCCAGCTCCGGGGAGAACCTCGAGTTTTCCCTGAAGTACGTTTATTGTCTTCTCTGAGGATGAGGGTCCCCAGTAAGTTCTAGAGGTGGTACCTCCTACATATATATATATATATATATATATATATATATATATATATATATATATATATATATATATATATTTATTAACACATCGGCCGATTCCCACCAAGGCAGGGTGGCCCGTAAAGAAAAACTTTCATCATCATTCACTCCATCACTGTCTTGCCAGAGGGGTGCTTTACACTACAGTTATAAAACTGCAACATTAACACCCCTCCTTCAGAGTGCCGGCACTGTACTTCCCATCTCCAGAACTCAAGTCCGGCCTGCCGGTTTCCTGAATCCCTTCATAATTGTTACTTTGCTCACACTCCAACAGCACGTCAAGTATTAAAACCATGTGCCTCCATTCACTCATATCAAATACGCTCACACATGCTTGCTGGAAGTCCAAGCCCTCGCACACAAAACTTCCTTTACCCTCCCTCCAACCTTTCCTAGGCCGACCCCTACCCCGCCTTCCCTCCACTACAGATTTATACACACTCGAAGTCACTCTGTCTCGTTCTATTCTCTCTACATGTCCAAACCACCTCAACAACCCTCCTCAGCTCTCTGGACAATCGTTTTGGTAATCCCGCACCTCCTCCTAATTTCCAAACTCCGAATTCTCTGCATTATATTCACACCACACATTGACCTCAGACACGACATCACCACTGCCTCCAGCCTTCTCCTCGTTGCAACATTCATCACCCATGCTTCACACCCATATAAGAGCGTTGGTATAACTATACTCTCATACATTCCCTCTTTACTTCCATGGACAAAGTTCTTTGTCTCCACAGACTCGAAGTGCTCCACTCACCCTTTTCCCCTCATCAATTCTATGATTCACCTCATCCTTCATAGACCCATCTGCTGACATATCCACTCCCAAATATCTGAATACATTCACCTCCTCCATACTCTCTCCCTCCAATCTGATATCCAATCTTTCGTCACCTATTCTTTTTGTTATCCTCATCACCCTACTCTTTCCTATATTCACTTTCAATTTTCTTCTTTTACACACCCTACCAAATTCATCCACCAACCTCTGCAACTTCTCTTCAGAATCTCCCAAAGCACAGTGTCATCAGCAAAAGCAACTGTGACAACTCCCACTTTGTATTTGCTTCTTTATCTTTTAGTCCACACCTCTTGCCAAGAC
This sequence comes from Cherax destructor, assembly GCA_009830355.1. Classification (NCBI taxonomy): domain Eukaryota; kingdom Metazoa; phylum Arthropoda; class Malacostraca; order Decapoda; family Parastacidae; genus Cherax; species Cherax destructor. The sequence goes on along the minus strand of WNWK01006126.1, from coordinate 46,286 downwards.
CCTCGCATTCACTTCTCTTACAACCCCATCTATAAATATATTGAACAACCACGGTGACATCACACATCCTTGTCTAAGGCCCACTTTTACTGGGAAATAGTCCCCTTCCCTCCTACACACTCTAACCTGAGCCTCACTATCCTCATAAAAACTCTTCACTGCTTTCAGTAACCTTCCTTTCAATAATAACTCTACCATACACTTTACCAGGTACACTCAACAGACTTATTCCCCTATAATTTTTGCACTCTCTTTTGTCCCCTTTGCCTTTATACAAAGGAACAATACACGCTCTCTGCCAATCCCTAGGTACCTTACCCTCTTCCATACATTTATTAAATAATAGCACCAACCACTCCAAAACTATATCCCCACATGCTTTTAACATTTCTATCTTTATCCCATCAATCCCAGCTGCCTTACCCCTTTCATTCTACCCACTGCCTCACGAACTTCCCTACACCCACAACTGGCTCTTCCACACTCCTACAAGATGTTATTCCTCCTTGCCCTACACACGAAATCACAGCTTCCCTGTCTTCATCAACATTTAACAACTCCTCAAAATATTCTCTCCATCTTCCCGATACCTCTAACTCTCCATTTAATAACTCTCCTCTCCTATTTTTAACTGTCAAATCCATTTGTTCTCTAGGCTTCCTCAACTTATTAATCTCATTCCAAAACTTTTCTTATTTTCAACAAAATTTGCTGATAACATCTCACCCACTCTCTCATTTGCTCTCTTTTACATTGCTTCACCACTCTTTTAACCTCTCTTTTTCTCTCCATATACTCTTCCCTCCTTGCATCACTTCTACTTTGTAAAAACCTCTCATATGCTAACTTTTCTCCCTTACTACTCTCTTTACATCATCATTCCACCAATGGCTCCTCTTCCTCCGCACCCACTCGCCTGTAACCACAAACTTCTGCTGAACACTCTAACACTACATTTTTAAATCTACCCCATACATCTTCGACCCCAATGCCTACACTCTCACTAGCCCATCTATCCTCCAATAGTTGTTTATATCTTACCCTAACTGCCTCCTCTTTTAGTTTATAAACCTTCACCTCTCTCTTACTTACTGATTCTATTTTCCTTGTATCCCATCTACCTTTTACTCCCACTGTAGCTATAACTAAAAGTGATCTGATATATCTGTGGCCCCTCTATAAACATGTACATCCTGAAGTCTACTCAACAGTCTTTTATCTACCAATACATAGTCCAACAAACTACTGTCATTACGCCCTACATCATATCTTGTATACTTATTTATCCTCTTTTTCTTAAAATATGTATTACCTATAACTAAACCCCTTTCTATACAAAGTTCAATCAAAGGGCTCCCATTATCATTTACACCTGGCACCCCAAACTTACCTACTACACCCTTCTGCATGTTTCTCCCACTTTAGCATTTAGGTCCCCTACCACAATTACTCTCTCATTTGGTTCAAAAGTTCCTATACATTCGCTTAACATCTCCCAAAATCTCTCTCTCTCCTCTACACTCCTCTCTTCTCCAGGTGCATACACGCTTATTATGACCCACTTTTCGCATCCGACCCTTATTTTAATCCACATAATTCTTGAATTTACACATTCATATTCCCTCTTTTCCTTCCATAACTGATCCTTCAACATTATTGCTACCCCTTCCTTAGCTCTAACTTCTCAGATACTCCTGACTTAATCCCATTTATTTCTCCCCACTGAAACTCGCCTACCCCTTCAGCTTTGTTTCGCTTAGGGCCAGGACATCCAACTTCTTTTCATTCATAACATCGGCAATCATCTCTTTCTTATCATCCGCACTACATCCACGCACATTCAAACAACCCAGTTTTATAAAACTGGGTTTATATATATATATATATATATATATATATATATATATATATATATATATATATATATATATATATATATATATATATAAAACCCAGTTTTATATATATATTAGTCCTTGGCTAGTTTTATATATATATTAGTCCTTGGCTAGTCGCAGAGTTGCTATTGATCAATACCACTTGTTCGTGGTTACAATAATATATATATATATATATATATATATATATATATATATATATATATATATATATATATATATATATATATATATATATATATATATATATATATGCTAGGAAGGCTTACAGGCTTACAGGCAGGAAGGCTTACAGCTTTTCATCTCATCCCTGCATGCATCGACACACTAGAGATTTTTACAATGCTAGGAATTCGCAGAGCAGGCGAAATATTGACAAACACTGATCTCTGGCCGACGGAGACTCGAACCTACGAACCTCATGACAAGGTACGCAGTGCTTTACCTGAAAGCTGGCTGCCTTGGAATAACGTCTAGCAAGCTGGATGCCAAGGTATTGGACCAGTGTGGTATGGTCGGCAAAGCACTGCGTACCTTGTCATGAGGTTCGTAGGTTCGAGTCTCCGTCGGCCAGAGATCAGTGTTTGTGAATATTTCGCCTGCTCTTGCGAATTCCTAGCATATATATATATATATATATATATATATATATATATATATATATATATATATATATATATATATATATATATATATATATATATATATATATATATTATTGTAACCACGAACAAGTGGTATTGATCAATAGCAACTCTGCGACTAGCCAAGGACTCGAACCCATGTTGTTTGGGCCCGTCTCATGGTAGGATTTGGTGGGCCTGTGGGTTAGAGCGTCATGTGGTTTTCTCTCACCATAAGGCGGGCTAAAACAACATGGGTTCGAGTCCTTGGCTAGTCAGGTGACTGTGAAACAGAAACCTGAAACTGTTTTACATGATGGTAGGATTGCTGGTGTCTTTTTTCTGTCTCATAAACATGCAAGATTTCAGGTACGTCTTGCTACTTCTACTTACACTTAGGTCACACTACGCAAACATGTACACGTTTATGTATACACACTCATCTGAGTTTTCTTTGATTTTATCTTAATAGTTCTTGTTCTTATTGCTTTTCCCTTTCATATCCATGGGGAAGTGGAATAAGAATCTTTCCTCCGTAAGCCATGCGTGTTGTAAAAGTCAACTAAAATGCCGGGAACAATGGGCTAGTAACCCCTTTTCCTGTATAGCTTACTAAAAAGAAGAAGAAGAAAACCGTCAAAGTGGGATGTTTGAATGTGCGTGGATGTTGTGCGAATGATAAGAAAGAGATGATTGTAGATGTTATGAATGAAAAGAAGCTGGATGTCCTGGCTTTAAGTGAGACAAAGCTGAAGGGGGTAAGAGAGTTTCAGTGGGGAGAAATAAATGGGATTAGATCAGGGGTTTCAAATAGAGTTAGAGCTAAAGAAGGAGTGGCAATAATGTTGAATAATCAGTTATGGCAGGTAAAGAAGGAATATAAATGTATAAATTCAAGGATTATGTGGAGTAAAATAAAGGTTGGATGTGAAAAGTGGGTTATAGTAAGTGTTTATGCACCTGGAGAAGAGAGAAATGTAGAGGAGAGAGAGAGATTTTAGGAAATGTTGAGTGAGTGTGTGGGGAGTTTTGAACCAAGTGAGAGAGTAATTGTAGTTGGGGATCGTAATGCTAAAGTGGGTAAAAATGTTGTGGATGGAGTAGTAGGTAAATTTGGGGTGCCAGGGGTAAATGTAAATGGGGAACCATTAATTGAGCTATGTGTAGAAAGAGGTTTGGTAATAAGTAATACATATTTTATGAAAAAGAGGATAAATAAATATACAAGGTATGATATAGCACGTAAGGAAAGTAGTTTGTTGGATTATGTATTGGTGGATAAAAGGTTGATGAGTAGGCTTCGGGGCAACGGATATATCAGATCATTATTTGGTTGTAGCTACAGTTAGAGTAAAAGGTAGATGGGACAAAAAGAAAATGGCAACAGCAAGTAAGAGAGAGGTAAAAGTGTATAAACTAAGGGAGGAAGAAGTTAGGGTGAGATATAAGCAACTATTGGCAGAAAGGTGGGCTAGTGCAAGTATGAGTAGTGGGGGGGTTGAAGAGAGTTGGGATAGTTTTAAAAATGCAGTATTAGAATGTAGGGCAGAAGTTTGTGGCTATAGGAGGGTGGGTGCAGGAGGAAAGAGGAGTGAGTGGTGGAATGAAGAAGTAAAGGGTGTGATAAAAGAGAAAAAGGTAGCTTATGAGAGGTTTTTACAAAACAGAAGTGTTAATAGAAGAGCAGAGTATATGGAGAGTAAAAGAAAGGTGAAGAGAGTGGTGAGAGAGTGCAAAAAAAGAGCGGATGAAAGAATGGGAGAGGCTCTGTCAAGAAATTTTGCTGAAAACAAGAAAAAGTTTTGGAGTGAGATAAACAAGGTAAGAAAGCCTAGGGAACGAATGGATTTGTCAGTTAAAAACAGAGTAGGGGAGTTAGTAGATGGGGAGCTGGAGGTATTGGGTAGATGGCGGGAATATTTTGAGGAACTTTTAAATGTCGATGAAAAGAGGGAGGCGGTAATTTCATGTACTGGTCAGGGAAGTACAACATCGTTTAGGAGTGAAGAAGAGCAGGATGTGAGTGTGGCATTACGTAGAATGAAAGGGGGTAAAGCAGCTGGAATTGACGGAATCATGACAGAAATGTTAAAAGCAGGGGGGATATAGTGCTGGAGTGGTTAGTATTTTTGTTTAATAAATGTATGAAAGAGGGGAAGGTACCTAGGGATTGGCAGAGAGCATGTATAGTTCCTTTATATAAAGGGAAGGGGGATAAAAGAGAGTGTAAAAATTATAGGGGAATAAGTTTACTGAGTATACCAGGTAAAGTGTATGGCAGGGTTATTATTGAAAGAATTAGAGGTAAGACAGAGAGTAGGATTGCAGATGAGCAAGGAGGCTTTAGAGTTGGTAGGGGATGTGTAGATCAAGTGTTTACAGTGAAGCATATATGTGAACAGTATTTAGATAAAGGTAGAGAAGTTTTTATTGCATTTATGGATTTAGAAAAGGCATATGATAGAGTGGATAGGGAGCAATGTGGCAAATGTTGCAAGTGTATGGAATAGGTAGTAAGTTACTGAAGGCTGTAAAGAGTTTTTATGAGGATAGTGAGGCTCAGGTTAGGGTGTGTAGGAGAGAGGAGATTATTTCCCGGTAAAAGTAGGTCTTAGACAGGGATGTGTAATGTCACCATGGTTGTTTAATATATTTATAGATGTGGTTGTAAAAGAAGTAAATGCTATGGTGTTGGGGAGAGGGTGGGATTAAATTATGGAGAATTAAATGCAAAATGGGAGTTGACACAGTTACTTTTTGCTGATGATACTGTGCTTATGGGAGATTCTAAAGAAAAGTTGCAAAGGTTAGTGGACGAGTTTGGGAGAGTGTGTAAAGGTAGAAAGTTAAAAGTGAACATAGATAAGAGTAAGGTGATGAGGGTATCAAACGATTTAAATAAAGAAAAATTGGATATCACACTGGAGAGAGGGATTATGGAAGAAGTAAATGTTTTCAGATATTTGGGAGTTGACGTGTCAGCGGATGGGTTTATGAAGGATGAGGTTAACCATAGAATTGATGAAGGAAAAAAGGTGAGTGGTGCATTGAGGTATCTGTAGAGACAAAAACGTTATCCATGGAGGCAAAAAAGGGGAATGTACGAAAGTATAGTGGTACCAACACTCTTATATGGGTGTGAAGCATGGGTTGCAAATGCTGCAGCGAGGAGGAGGCTGGAGGCAGTGGAGATGTCCTGTTTAAGGGCAATGTGTGGTGTAAATATTATGCAGAAAATTCGGAATGTGGAAATTAGGAGAAGGTGTGGCGTTACTAAAAGTATTTGTCAGAGGGCTGAAGAAGGGTTGTTGAGGTGGTTTGGTCATTTAGAGAGAATGGATCAAAGTAGAATGACTTGGAGAGCGTATAAATCTGTAGGGGGAAGGAAGGCGGGGTAGGGGTCGTCCTAGAAAGGTTGGAGGGAAGGGGTAAAGGAGGTTTTGTGGGCGAGGGGCTTGGACTTCCAGCAAGCATGTGTGAGCGTGTTAGATAGGAGTGAATGGAGACGAATGGTTTTGGGACATGACGATCTGTTGGAGTGTGAGCAGGGTAACATTTTGTGAAGGGATTCAGGAAACCAGTTAATTGATTAAGTTGGACTTGAGTCCTGGAAATGGGAAGTACAATGCCTGCACTTTAAAGGAGGGGTCTGAGATAGTGACAGCTGGGAGGGACTTTTCTCAGCTGTCGTATCTGAGCTCCTCTGCAAAGGCAGTGATTATGTATGAGTGTGGTGAAAGTGTTGAATGATGATGAAAGTATTTTCTTTTTGGGGATTTTCTTTCTTTTTGGGTCACCCTGCCTCGGTGGGAGACGGCCGACTTGTTGAAAAAAAAAAAAAAAAATATATATATATATATATATATATATATTTTTATGCAAATATCGCAAACCAATCTATACAGGGGAGTAGAATGATAGCTCTAGGCCTCTCGTTTTGCAATCAACACATCCTCAGGAGCTTGCAAAATTGAAGAAAAAAAGAGGATGTCCCAGCAAGTACGTTCTCAGAGGACCGTCTTCACTGGAGTGAGTCAGGGAGGGAGGGTGGGAGGGAGGACAGGAAGTGCCCCCAGGCACACCAGTGCCCACAGCCAGAAGGATGAATATTGTAGCATTAGAAAAATCCCACAAGCATTGATATTGTAATAGCCTAAACGAAATTAACGTGGCAATAATAAAAAAATCGATCATATTCCGCTCTGACATCAATAACTTTACACATACAAATTTATTGTGAGTGATATAGAAGTTTCTGGCAATTATAGGGTAGCCTTCCAAGGGACAACGTGTCCATTTAAATTGACGAGAACACGGAAACATTTAGAGGAGAGACTTCTAAAAGTTATGTAAAGGGGAGGCATCTGCAATAACAAGAAAGACAACCAAGGATATTCAACCCACATAATTCTGAGGCAAACTCTAGTTCAATCTTCAGAAACTGCAGGAAAAAATAGGCCCTAATTCCTCGGTGTGGCACTACATTTAAGACAGTCTAATGGATTCATATAAGAACCCAATTTTAGACTGTGTACTGTTGCCTATACTAAAAACGCATCTAATTTGAACATCTCGCTACTGATATTGTATGACTGCCTATCATGATTAATAATTGCCGATTCTACAATATTCCTTTCAAGTCAGGAAGAACAAGGGATGATGACTTTTGCTTCCCGCCAGTTTGCCGGGTTATTACAAGCTGTAATATGGTTGAAAATTGCGTTCGACTCCTGTGCTGTACGTATTGAATAACGGTGCTGGGACATTCTCACCTCCAATAATTTTCCCGTTTGACCCAAATAGGAGAGACTGCAACCATTGCAACCAACTCTGTAGACACCACCAACTCTGTAGACACCACCAACTCTGTAGACACCACCAACTCTGTAGACACCACCAACACTGTAGACACCACCAACACTGTAGACACCACCAACACGTTGTTGGGGGAATTCTTTATCAAGATGCTTCTAACAGTCCGTGAATTTTTAAATACTACTTGTATATTAAATCTTCTAAGAATATTCGGAAGGATAGATAAATTCTCGGTATAATGAAGGACCAGCACATTCTTGGTCTGAGGTGTTATCTTAGGTTCTGTTCTATAATAAGTTTTCTTAGCTGCCAGCAAGACAGAGTCCATAAACACCTTAGGATACAGCGGTTTCATGGCAATGTCAAATATTTTCCTAATTTCTTCATCTAGTAACTCCGACTGCACACTCTATAGGCTCTCAAAAACATAGTAAGGAATACACTCCTTTTGACTCTAGTCTCACTATGGTTGGAATATAGTGAATGTATGAGCACACATTAGTGGTCTTCCTATATACTGTAAACTTAAACTTTCTATCAACCCGGTGTATCAACACATCTAAGAATGGAAGTTTACAGTCCACCTGTTTCTCCACGGTGAATTTAATAGACGGGACTTAAGCGTTAAGTCTTGGTAAAAATGTATCAAGGGCCATATCTTGTGTCTTTGGCCAAATGATATGGCCCTTGATACCACTCATAGGTGAGATACTTGCGATGCAGCCTGTAGCAGCCTGTAGTCTGTCCAACTCGTTGTGATGTCCAGGAGTATATCCACCTTCGTTTCTTCTCGATATATAATATAAACCTATTCACTGTACTTCTTTCACTGGTCACACATTGACTTTTTGAAAAACCTAGTCAGGTCAGTGAATGTGACTGACCTGACTAGGCCAGTAGGCCTGCGACAGTGTTCCTTCTTTCTTATGTTCTTATATATTGTTTTTTTAATAAACAATGATATAAATAATTTTATTTTTGGACCAAACCTAACCTAACTTAAACTAGCATAATTATTTTAGTTAGTCTCCAATGTATAGCATAGATAAGTTTAAATTGATTAAATATTACCTAAAATTAATGATATATATATTTTCTTTATGTGTAGATTGAATTCCGCTGATTTATAGCAAAAACAAAATTTTATTCCACTAATTCGGCAGAAAACTTGTTTGCCGTAAAGGAAAACTCGTCTGTTAAATGTAGCTCTTATAAGCATTAAGAAATTATGGGTCTAGTTTAATCTTTGACGAATTTTACCGCTGTATTGATGTTTATACGATTCAAGGATACTCAAGTAGACTTTTAGTTCCATCTCTGTGTTAGTCCTGGCAGCATAATCTTGAAATTAGGGAGAAAATTAACCTTTTGAATAAATTAAATTCTGAATTTTTTTTAGGAAGTTTTAACTTTCTTAGAAGTTGTACATCATTGATTGATTTTAATTGTTTTATATGTAAACTAATTAACTCTAAGTTAAGATGTAGAATGTAGAAACGATTCATAAAACGAAATTATGAAGTTTAGGAATATCTACTTTATCTAAAATTGATGTACGTAAAGTTAATTTTATTTTAGATAAAAATAGCATTGATGTAAATAAGGTTATTTTTAATTTCTCTAAAAGAAATCTTACTGAAAGTCAAAAAAACGTCTTGTATATGGGTTTTGATTTCGGATTACCAGTGTCTAGAAGTAAATTTGCTATTAATTTTTTAGGGCTTGAACTTCTATGTCATACATTTAAGAATTTTAGTATTAATAATTTAAATTTGGGGTGGGCTTCCCTTTATGAAAGTTTCATTCTCTCTGCCATGGTATTTATAAGAAATTTAAAAATAATAAATCTTTGATACTTTTTCTATGACTAATAAATTTGAAAAACAAAATTACTAAAATTCAGGTAATACCATTGTTATAAAATGTTCATACAAGGGTAAACGAGTAGTAATCTTAGATCAATGTAATTATACATTACTAAATTGAAAATTCTTTTGTCAGGTTATGCTAAGTATATATAATTGGTAAATTGGAATTTATCAATGGTAAAAGTTAAAGCATTTATAAAAGGCATTTTCGAGTTACTGATCTGATTCCAATGATTCCAAGTTTGTTAACTTTTTCAGTAAAATTTAAAATTTGCTGGTATCTGGACTAAACTTATGCGACATTATACTTTTTATAAAATTCATCGTCTCTATCATTTTGATGCCAACTGAAGAAATATTCGTTAGTTATTAAATATTAAATGAATATCACTATATAATTAAAATGGAAAATGGGGACTTATGGCACCCAATTGCAGTGTGAGTGAGCCTTGTGTTTAGGAAATTACACCTCTCAAAATATTCCTCAAATTTTTCCCTCCGTCTTCGCAATACCTCCACTTCCCCGTGTAATCGCTCCTATCTTTTGCATTTTCCTGCTAATCCATTTGATTCCTCCACTTATTGAACTACAAAACTTTTTCCTATTCTTAGCAAAATTTGTTGCTAAACCCTCACTCACTCTCACAGTGACTCTTCTTCTGCAAACTCTTGCCTCTCATGTACTCTCCATATGTTCCGTTTCTACATTGTAAAAATCTCTCTTATGCTAATTTTTCTCCCTTGCTATCCTCTATACCTCATCATGTCGCCAGTCCCTTCTCTTTCCCCCCTCCCCCTCCCTTCTCTTTCCTCCCTCCCCTCCCTTCTCTTTCCTCCCTCCTCCTCCCTTCTCTTTCCTCCCTCCCCCTCCTTCTCTTTCCTCCCTCCCCTCCCTTCTCTTTCCTCCCTCTCCCTCCCTTCTATGCCTGCAAACTTTTGCTGCATTGTCTCACACTGTTATTTTCAATCTTCCCTCAAACCTCCTGACCACCTCTTTACCTCTGCGCTTCTTTAGCCATCCTTCTCCTCCTCCTTTACTTCCTCCTCCTTTACTTTATTTACTTTCACTTTCTCTTACCCACTCATTACATTCTCCTACCTGTTAGCCTCACTGCAGTTACCACTTAACAATGAATTAATATATCTGTTACGTTTATGAAAAGACAGATCCTGACGTGTACCTATCTAACTTTTATCTACTAATATAGTCTGGCAAACTACTGTCATTACACCCTATATCGTATCTCTTGTACTTATTATTCTTTTTCTAAAATGTGTATTACCTATTTACAAACGTTTTCTAGCCATAGTTCTATTATCATTTACAACTGGCAACCCAAACTTACTATACCCCTGGCAATCCAAACTTACTATACCCCTGGCAACCAAAACTTACTATACCCCTGGCAACCCAAACTTACTATACCCCTGGCAACCCAAACTTACTATATCTATGGCAACCCAAACTTACTATACCCCTGGCAACCCAAACTTACTATACCCCTGGCAACCCAAACTAACTATACCCTGGCAACCCAAACTTACTATACCCTGGCAACCCAAACTTACTATCCTTGCACCCAACTTACTATCCTGGCAACCCAAACTTACTATACCCTGGCACCCAACTTACTATACCCTTAACCCAAACTTACTATACCCTGGCAACCCAAACTTACTATACCCCTGGCAACCCAAACTTACTATACCCCTGGCAACCCAAACTTACTATCCTGCCACCCAATTTCTATGCCTTGCAACCCAAACTTACTTACTGACCCACTTTATCCTGGCAACCCAAACTTACTATTCCTGGCAACCAAACTACTTTCCCTGGCAACCCAAACTTACTATCCCTGGCACCCAAACTAACTATCCTGGCAACCCAAACTTACTATACCCTGGCACCCAACTTACTATCCCTGGCAACCCAAACTTACTATACCCCTGGCAACCCAAACTTACTATATCCCTGGCAACCCAAACTTAATATACCCCTGGCAACTCAAACTTACTATACCCCTGGCAACCCAAACTTACTATATCCCTGGCAACCCAAACTTAATATACCCATGGCAACCCAAACTTACTATAACCCTGGCAACCCAAACTTACTATACCCCTGGCAACAGTTTCTTCCACTTTAATCTTCAGGTCACAAACAAATGTTAATGTCTCACTTGGTTCGAAATTCCCTTACCACTTGCTTAACACCTCTCAGAATCTCTCTCCTCTACTCGTCTGTATCCCAGGTACATAAACACTTACAATAACCAACTTCTCATATCCCTCCTTATCTTCGTCCATAATTCTTAAATTTATACACCTATTCCCCCTCTTTCCCTTCCAGAATTATTAAGTTCGTATTGCTTTTAACCCTCTTAATCTCCACTTCTCTCAAATACTCCCAATTTAGCCCCGTTTACTCCTCACTGAAGTTTTCTTGACCCCCTTTGGCTTTGCTTTACTTAGAGCTAAGACATCCATCTTCTTTCATTCATGACATTCGTATTCAGTTCCTTCTCATCTGTTTTATACCTATGCACATTCACACATCTGAGCTTTAAAATATCCTCCTTTTTTCGATTTAGTAATTTAATTAGCAGAAGGGGGTTAACAGCCATTTGAAATTTGCATATTTATTTTTATGCTAGATCATCTTTTATATACATATGAACAATGGTCGGAATACATTTGTATCTGGCTCCTCATCTCGACTACTGCTTTTAGTCCTTACATTTGTCAAACCATGTTTTGAAAGCTAATATTAACAAGAAACATCTGTTTTGTGTATGGTGTGTTGTTGAGGTGGGAGGCCATCAACGGTACCAACTACACGAGGTCATACAGCGAGGTGCAGCAGGGCATCGTGGCCAGCCTGCAGAACAAGACTCTCATAGTCACCAGCATCCTCGTGAGTCTTATGTTAAAATCCTTGTCATATATTAAAACCCACTGGAAATTAAAATAGACCGAGGTTTTGGTTATGTCATGTACTGGTGTTTACGGAGAATTATTCCAGCTAGTGTACTTTGACTTTTATTGTTACTTGCAATTTATGTGCGGCAGCCTAGTTCCCTCGGTGCTCGCCTTGGCTACTTTTTGTCTCCCACAAATATTCAGGGATACTAATTCCCATGAAGTTGATAAGGCACTTTAGGCTATAGATGACATCAGACGAAGCACCGTCCCTACCTTTGCAACGGTTTAGTCCTACAAGTTCATAACATAAGTATACCACTGGACTCATTTTAGGGCTCCAAATTCTGTTAGGATTTTCAATTATTTCAACTACAATGCAACTGCGCACTTTCCACTGTTATTGTTTCATTACATATTATTGTGTCTATATATTTTACTACACGTCTTCTGACTATTGTATCTGTGTTTTTGAGTGTCTTTCTAAATGTCTGCCTATGTGTGTCTGTCTGACTTTCTCGGATTCTCTCTCTCTCTCTCTCTCTCTCTCTCTCTCTCTCTCTCTCTCTCTCTCTCTCTCTCTCTCTCTCTCTCTCTCTCTCTCTCTCTCTCTCTCTCTCTCCCTCTCTCTCTCTCTCTCATAATGTTGCCTAATTATTTTCGGGGTTTCGATGGCTGTCCACCTGATACTTATGTAAGAGTGACGTTTTGTCCCTCATATCCGTGCGTTGTTGACGTTTTGTCCTCCCCTCAGGCAGCCCCTTACAATATGCTGAAAGAAACGTCAGTGCAGATAACTGGCAACGACCGTTACGAGGGCTTCTGTGTTGATCTCATCCAAGAAATCTCCAAAGTATTGGGGTTCAAGTACACCATAAGGATTGCTGCCGACGGGTCTCATGGGAAATATGACCATAAGAAGGGAAAATGGAACGGCATGATAGGGGAGCTGTTAGATCAGGTAAGTCACTGATTAACACACATACTCACACACACACACACACACACACACACACACACACACACACACACACACACACACACACACACACACACACACATACACACACACACACAGGATGTTCCAGAGAGGAAACACAGGAACAATGGGGCACAACTGGAAGCTGAAGACTCAGATGAGTCAAAGGGATGTTATTAAGCATTTCTTCAGCCATAGAGTAGTCAGGAAGTGGAATAGTCTAGAGAAAGATATAGTGGAGGCGGGAACCATATATAGTTTTAAGACAAGGTATGATAAAGCTCATGGAGCAGGGAGAGCAGAGACCCAGTAGCGGACAGCAAAGAGGCGGGGCCAGGAGCTGAGTCTCGACCCCTGCAACCACAATTAGGTGAGTACAATTAGGTGAGAACACACACCTCAAAGGCGATGGGGCCGGATAACATCTCTCCATGATTCCTGAGAGAGGGAGCAGAGGCGCTTTGTGTACCCCTAACAACAATATTCAACACATCTATCGAAACAGGGATATTTCCTAAGGTATGGAAAACAGCAAATGTAGTCCCAATTTTTAAAAGAGGAGACAGACATGAAGCACTTAACTACAGACCAGTGTCACTGACATGTATAGTATGCAAAGTCATAGAGAAGATTATCAGGAGAAGAGTGTGGAACACATTGAACGAAATGAGCTTATCAACGACGACCAACACGGTTTCAGGGACGGGAATCCTGTGTCACTAACCTACTAGAGTTCTATGACAGGGTGACAGCAGTAAGACAAGAGAGAGAGAGGTAGGTAGATTGTATTTTCTTGGACTGTAAGAAGGCGTTTGACACAGTTCCACACAAGAGATTAGTGCAAAATCTGGAGGCCCAGGCAGGGATAACAGGGAAGGCACTCCAATGGACCAGGGAATACCTGTCAGGAATACAGCAGCGAGTCATGGTACGTGGCGAGGTGTCAGAGTGGGCGCCGGTGACGAGTGGGGTTACACAGGGGTCAGTCCGAGGATCGGTGCTGTTTCTGGTATTTGTGAACGACATGACGGAAGGAATAGACTCCGAAGTGTCCCTGTTTGCAGATGATGTGAAGCTGATGAGAAGAATTCAATCGGACGAGGACCAGGCAGAACTACAAAGGGATCTGGGCAGGCTGCAAACATGGTCCAGTAATTGGCTCCTGGAGTTCAATCCCACCAAGTGCAAAGTCATGAAGATTGGGGAAGGGCAAATAAGACCGCAGACGGAGTACAGTCTAGCGGGAAAGAGACAACAATCCTCACTCAAGGAAAAAGATCTTGGGGTGAGTATAACACCAGGCACATCTCCTGAGGCGCACAACAACCAAATAACTGCTGCAACATACGGGCGCCTAGCAAACCTAAGAACAGCATTCCGACATCTTAATAAAGAATCGTTCAGAACCCTGTACACTGTGTACATTAGGCCCATACTGGAGTATACAGCACCAGTTTGGAACCCACATCTAGCCAAGCACATAAAGAAACTAGAGAAAGTGCAAAGGTTTGCAACAAGACTAGTCCCGGAGCTAAGGGGTATGTCCTACGAGGAGAGGTTAAGGGAAATCGACCTGACGACACTGGAGGACAGGAGAGATAGAGGGGACATGATAAAGACATAAAATACTGAGAGGAATTGACAAGGTGGACAGAGACAGGATGTTCCAGAGATGGGACACAGCAACAAGGGGATACAGTTGGAAGTTGAAGACTCAGATGAATCACAGGATGTTAGGAAGTATTTCTTCAGTCACTTAGTGGTCAGGAAGTGGAATAGTTTGGGATGCGATGTAGTGGAGGCAGGTTCAATTCATAGCTTTACGAAAAGGTATAATAAAGCTCATGGCGCAGGGAGAGTGACCCAGTAACGGCCAGGGAAGAGGCGGGGTCAGGAGCTATGACTCGACCCCTGCAACCACAACTAGGTGAGTAACTAGGTGAGTACACACACACACACTAACGGTAATTAGTGATTCAGTGTCAATCCTAAAATTTAAATTTAATCAAAGTCAAAGCATCAGACTGAAGGTGAATTTTTCAGTAATGTTGACTGAGCGGCAGGTCAGGGTTTCTTCCAGCTGGTGTGAGCGGCAAGTCAGGGTTTCTTCCAGCTGGTGTGAGCGACAAGTCAGGGTTTCTTCCAGCTGGTGTGAGCGACAAGTCAGGGTTTCTTCCAGCTGGTGTGAGCGGCAAGTCAGGGTTCCTTATAGCTGGTGTGAGCGGCAAGTCAGGGTTCCTTCCAGCTGGTGTGAGCAGCAAGTCAGGGTTCCTTCCAGCTGGTGTGAGCAGCAAGTCAGGGTTCCTTCCAGCTGGTGTGAGCGGCAACTCAGGGTTCCTTCCAGCTGGTGTGAGCGGCAGGTCAGGGTTCCTTCCAGCTAGTGTGAGCGGCAAGTCAGGGTTTCTTCCAGCTGGTGTGAGCGACAAGTCAGGGTTTCTTCCAGCTGGTGTGAGCGGCAAGTCAGGGTTCCTTCCAGCTGGTGTGAGCGGCAAGTCAGGGTTCCTTCCAGCTGGTGTGAGCGACAAGTCAGGGTTCCTTCCAGCTGGTGTGAGCGGCAAATCAGGGTTCCTTCCAGCTGGTGTGAGCGGCAAGTCAGGGTTCCTTCCAGCTGGTGTGAGCGACAAGTCAGGGTTCCTTCCAGCTGGTGTGAGCGGCAAGTCAGGTTTCCTTCCAGCTGGTGTGAGCAGCAAGTCAGGGTTCCTTCCAGCTGGTGTGAGTGGCAAGTCAGGGTTCCTTCCAGCTGGTGTGAGCGGCAAGTCAGGGTTCCTTCCAGCTGGTGTGAGCGGCAGGTCAGGGTTCCTTCCAGCTGGTGTGAGCGGCAAGTCAGGGTTCCTTCCAGCTGGTGTGAGCGGCAAGTCAGGGCTCCTTCCAGCTGGTGTGAGCGGCAAGTCATGGTTCCTTCCAGCTGGTGTGAGCGGCAGGTCAGGGTTCCTTCCAGCTGGTGTGAGCGGCAAGTCAGGGTTCCTTTCAGCTGGTGTGAGCGGCAGGTCAGGGTTCCTTCCAGCTGTGTGAGCGGCAGGTCAGGGTTCCTTCCAGCTGGTGTGAGCGGCAAGTCAGGGTTCCTTCCAGCTGGTGTGAGCGGCAGGTCAGGGTTCCTTCCAGCTGGTGTGAGCGGCAGGTCAGGGTTCCTTCCAGCTGGTGTGAGCGGCAGGTCAGGGTTCCTTCCAGCTGGTGTGAGCGATAGATTAGGGTTCCTTCCAGCTGGTGTGAGTGACAGGTCAGGGTTCCTTCCAGCTGGTGTGAGCGACAGGTCAGGGTTCCTTCCAGCTGGTGTGAGCGACAGGTCAGGGTTCCTTCCAGCTAGTGTGAGCGGCAGGTCAGGGTTCCTGCCAGCTGGTGTGAGCGACAGGTCAGGGTTCCTTCCAGCTGGTGTGAGCGGCAGGTCAGGGTTCCTTCCAGCTGGTGTGAGCGACAGGTCAGGGTTCCTTCCAGCTAGTGTGAGCGGCAGGTCAGGGTTCCTTCCAGCTAGTGTGAGCGGCAGGTCAGGGTTCCTTCCAGCTGGTGTGAGCGACAGGTCAGGGTTCCTTCCAGCTGGTGTGAGCGACAGGTCAGGGTTCATTCCAGCTGGTGTGAGCGACAGGTCAGGGTTCCTTCCAGCTGGTGTGAGCGGCAGGTCAGGGTTCCTTCCAGCTGGTGTGAGCGGCTGGTCAGGGTTCCTTCCAGCTTGTGCGAGCACAGGTCAGGGTTCCTTCCAGCTGGTGTGAGCGGCAGGTCAGGGTTCCTTCCAGCTGGTGTGAGCGGCAGGTCAGGGTTCCTTCCAGCTTGTGTGAGCGGCAAGTCAGGGTTCCTTCCAGCCGGTGGGAGCGACAGGTCAGGGTTCCTTCCAGCTGGTGTGAGCGGCAGGTCAGGGTTCCTTCCAGCTTGTGCGAGCAACAGGTCAGGGTTCCTTCCAGCTGGTGTGAGCGGCAGGTCAGGGTTCCTTCCAGCTGGTGTGAGCGGCAGGTCAGGGTTCCTTCCAGCTGGTGTGAGCGGCAGGTCAGGGTTCCTTATGCTGGTGGAGCGACAGGTCAGGGTTCCTTCCAGCTGGTGGGAGCGGCAGTCAGGGTTCCTTCCAGCTGGTGTAGCGGCAGGTCAGGGTTCCTTCCAGCTTGTGCGAGCAACAGGTCAGGGTTCCTTCCAGCTGGTGTGAGCGGCAGGTCAGGGTTCCTTCCAGCTGGTGTGAGCGGCAGGTCAGGGTTCCTTCCAGCTGGTGTGAGCGGCAGGTCAGGGTTCCTTATAGCTGGTGGGAGCGACAGGTCAGGGTTCCTTCCAGCTGGTGTGAGCGGCAGATCAGGGTTCCTTCCAGCTGGTGTAAGCGACAGGTCAGGGTTCCTTCCAGCTGGTGTGAGCGGCAGGCCAGGGTTCCTTCCAGCTTGTGTGAGCTACAGGTCAGGGTTCCTTCCAGCTTGTGTGAGCGACAGGTCAGGGTTCCTTCCAGCTGGTGTGAGCGACAGGTCAGGGTTCCTTCCAGCTGGTGTGAGCGGCAGGTCAGGGTTCCTTCCAGCTGGTGTGAGCGACAGGTCAGGGTTCCTTCCAGCTGGTGTGAGCGGCAGGTCAGGGTTCCTTTCAGCTTGTGTGAGCGACAGGTCAGGGTTCCTTCCAGCTGGTGTGAGCGACACAGAGGAGTGTTCCTGTGACCTGACAGTCAGGTTCCTCAAATAGCTCACACAGAAGCGGAACCTTGTGCCGATGTTTCGGTCCATCCTGGATAATTGTTTACTTGTAACTTGGTGCAGAAGGGACGAAACGTCGTCATAATTGTAGCGGAATTGCAGCTTGAATTGTTATACCATCAAATTCCCAAACAAATCCCGCGCGAAAGTCCCAGTGAAACAGATTAATATTTACAGCATTTATTAAAGACTGGAAATCTTTTCTGGACATTATTACTGAAGTGCTATCAACGTTTCGGTTACAAATGACTATGATCATCTTTTATTTCTGGAATGTGATTTAAAATTGTATAAACCTAATAAGTCATTGAAAATGCAATAAAACACTGGGAAAACGCACATGAAAAAATAAAATTAAGAAGATCATGTGAGGTGTTTATATGGCTTAGGTAAATCACACAGTTACTATCCAAGACTAGAATTAACATTGAAAAAATTAAACACACCAGGAAGCAAACTAGAACCTTTTTTTTGTTTCGTTTTAGAGTTACGAAGTTATTTTTAAAATCAATGTAGTAAATGAAACCAGTTATAAGCTGTCACGTTGAGTTAGTGCATGACTGTGAATCATGGAATGGATTTTGATAGCCGAGTTAAGTGATGTTCTCAAAGGAGAAAGATACAGATCTTGAGTTTCATGTCCTTTCTTATGTTCCTCTTCACAGAGTCGTGAGATGTTACGCTACTGTGAGGTGTTGTCTTTGTTAGTGTGATGTGACTGTGAGGTGTATTCTGCCCCTTTATAAGCCTTCTTCTCACGTTTCCTTTTATAGTTCCTTGATAATGTGAGCAGTCACGAATGCGCTTGGAATTCTTCTATTTTTTCATAGTGGTTGTCTTGCACATATACATGTATGGAAATAAACGCGAACAAGTGATACAGGACGTAAAACAATCATCGGGATACCAAAAACGCTCCTTCTGAACGTGTCTGCTTGTACTTCATCCACTTTTCTGTGACATTGCAAGCTCCTGATGTGTTGATTGCAACACGAAAGGCCTGGAGCTATCATTCAACTCTCCCTGTGACTGTTTTGCATATATTAGTATATTTACAACAAGTGAAGCGATACATTAGTAACAGTAATAGTAGTTTATTTGGACATGATACATAGAAGAGATGCAACAGAATTCTTAAACCTGAAATGGTTACCAACAGTAACTGGGTTCACAAAATTGAAATTTAATTTAATTTTGGGTAACATTTTAACATTTTAACAACAGATGCAAACAAAATGGAAGTTTAATACAGCGAACAGCCTTAGCAACTGTAAGTAAATGTATTTCAGAACTTATTTTACAAGAATTCTTTCCACATTTTCCGAAATAAAAGCAGAGGATTTCCAATACTTAAAAAATTTCAAGCTTTACTAGTGTTTTAGTGCATTTTCAATGCGTTTTTATATTTTTTTGTTCATCGTTATATCAAGTTCCATAAATGAATCTTCTTGATGGTGACTGAGGTGTTACTGAAACGTTAGGATTAATTTCCTTAAATGTCCTAAACATATTTCAAGTCTTTCCCACCACCAACTCCTATTCATTTATATTCTGGTATCATACAATGCAAGGGATAATGTAACATGTGATTTTGACAATATATAAAAAATTATTACAGGATAGAAGAGCATATTCTATCCGATGGACTAGACTAGATTATGGATAAGAGATTTTATCCTTAAGGATAATTTTTATTATAGAAGAGTATATTTAATCCTAAAGATTTTTTTCAGACAATTTAATTAGGATATATTATTTGAAACTTCATAATTTGTATATACGAAAAATTCTGTAATATATACGCTTTTGTTATACAGTAATTTATGTCAGAAAGGGATCGCTTCAGTAACAGATGATTGCAAAGTTAGTGAGAGAAAAAATACTTGTAATGGTGACAAAACACGTCTAGTTCACAACCACGACTGATTCAAGAGCACTTATCAAGTCATACTTTATTAAACCTGGAAAACACCAGGTTTGCAATAGTGTTTTCATCTTTTATTTTTTTTCGGCCACAGAAAGCTGACTTGGCCATCGGTGACCTGTCAATTACGTACGAACGTGAACAAGTGGTCGACTTCACCATGCCATGGATGTACCTTGGTAAGTACTTCACCATGCCATGGATGAACCTTGGTAAGTACTTCACCATGCCATGGATGAACCTTGGTAAGTACTTCACCATGCCATGGATGAACCTTGGTAAGTACTTCACCATGCCATGGATGAACCTTGGTAAGTACTTCTCCATGCCATGGATGAACCTTGGTAAGTACTTCACCATGCCATGGATGTACCTTGGTAAGTACTTCACCATGCCATGGATGTACCTTGGTAAGTACTTCACCATGCCATGGATGAACCTTGGTAAGTACTTCACCATGCCATGGATGTACCTTGGTAAGTACTTCACCATGCCATGGATGTACCTTGGTAAGTACTTCACCATGCCATGGATGTACCTTGGTAAGTACTTCACCATGCCATGGAGGTATCTTGGTAAGTACTTCACCATGCCATGGATGTACCTTGGTAAGTACTTCACCATGCCATGGATGTACCTTGTAAGTACTTCACCATGCCATGGATGTACCTTGGTAAGTACTTCACCATGCCATGGATGTACCTTGTAAGTACTTCACCATGCCATGGATGTACCTTGGTAAGTACTTCACCATGCCATGGATGTACCTTGGTAAGTACTTCACCATGCCATGGATGTACCTTGGTAAGTACTTCACCATGCCATGGATGTACCTTGGTAAGTACTTCACCATGCCATGGATGTACCTTGGTAAGTACTTCACCATGCCATGGATGTACCTTGGTAAGTACTTCACCATGCCTTGGATGTACCTTGGTAAGTACTTCACCATGCCATGGATGTACCTTGGTAAGTACTTCACCATGCCATGGATGTACATTGGTAAGTACTTCACCATGCCATGGACGTACCTTGGCAAGTACTCAACATAGGCTGAAATGTCAGCAAATATTCCTGATAACTGTCTAGTACAAAAACACACGTTATTTTTAACTGTTCTAACGTTGTGTTACTTAAAATTTAGGGATGAAATTTTGTTCTGTCTAACAACTATACGGTGCCTAGTGTCTGGTATCTGAGGAGACTGGTAACTATATTGATATTGAATTTTAAGATTTTGTATTTATTATTAACACATCGGCAGTTTTCCACCGAGGCAGGGTGATCCTAAAAGAAGAAACCCCTTTATCATCACTCACTCCATCACTATCTTATGAGAGGTACGCCTACACTACAGTTCAAAAACTGCAATATATCTCCACCCCTCCTTCAGAGTGTAGGCTCTGTACATCCCACCTCCAAGACTCAAGTCCGGCTAACTGGTTTCCCTGAATCCCTTCATAAATGTTACATTGCTCACACTCCAACAGCACATCAGGTCATAAAAACCATTTGCCTCCACTCCTTTCTAACACTCACACACATTTGCTGGAAGTCTAAGCCTCTCGCACACAAAACCTCCTTTACCCCCTCCATCAAACCATTCCTAGGCCGACCCCAACCCAACTTCCTTCCACTACAGATTTACACGCCCTCCAAGTCATTCTATTTTGTAGCATTATTTCCAAATGTCTGAACCACCTCAACAACCCCTTCTCACCACTGCCTTCTGCCTCCTCCTTGTTGCAACATCCACCACCCATATTTTGCACCCATTTAAGAGCGTTGGTACCACTATGCTCTCATACATTTCTCTCTTTACTTCCATGGATAACGTTCTTTGTCTCCACAGACTCCTCACCATTTGCCCTCATCAGTTGTATGGTTCATTTCATCTTTCATGGACTCTTAACTGCTTTCAGTAACCTACGACCAATTTTATACACTTGCAAAATCTGCCACATTTCTTCACTATCCACCCTATCATATGCGTTTTCCAAATCGTTTTTATCCTTATCTATATACTGTTCACTTATATGCTTCACTGTAAACTTGGTCTACACACCCCCTTTCCTTCCTAAGAGTTCAGGTAAGACCCCAAAGGAAGGTGAGCGGTAAATGCGGGACAGGCGAAGAATAGCGATGGGGAGGAGTGTCCACAGTCGAAGAAAAAGTGCCAGGGCTTAACCCAGCTGCTAGGCGTTCGTGGTACGGACTTGGAGAAACAGGAGGAGCATGCTTTGTATGCAGCGGTCTTGTGGTAGTTGAGGTCTTGAGTCTTGGGAAGCTGGCAGTAGCTAGGTCGCAGGAGAGGGCAGGCAGATACGAACGTCAGAGGGCAGCTCACAGGTGGGAGTTATTGGACTGATTAAGGAGGCAGGTTTGCAGAGGAGCCATTTTCACACTTTTTGAAGCTGCTCCTGGAGAGGTGGTATAGTTTAGTCTTGTTAACAAAGGTGAAACGTAGAGACTTGATGACAACAGGCTTTTCCCCCTATAATTTTTACTCTCTTATTTGTTCCCCTTGCCTTTTTGCAAAGGAACTATGCGTGCTTTCTGCCAATCCCTTCGTACCTTCCCCTCTTTCATACATTTATTAAATAAAAGCATCAACCATTCCAAAACTATATCTCCACTTCCTTTTAACATTTCTGGCTTGGTCTCATAAATACCAGCTGCTTTACCCCCTTTCATTCTACCCACATCCTTACGCACCTTTCTCACACTCACATTTGGTTCTTCCTACAAGATGTTATACCTCCCTGCCCAATGCATGAAATCACAGCTCTCCTATCTTCATCAACATTTAACAGTTTCTCAGTGTTTCAGAGTTTTATCCCAACATTCTCTGAAAACTCTAGAGATTGTTATACATGAAACTCCCAGACCAGAAGTTTCTAAGATACACAAACCACCCGTCTGTCTGGACCAATATAATCATTCCACATTAAGTCAATTAGATCACATTTCTTCCTCATTCTGATGTTTGTTCTGACCAACAACTGAACCTCTTGACCATGTCTGCAACCTTTCTGGCACTGAGATACTGCCATGTGATTGGCTGGTTAGATATTTGCCTTAACGAGCAGGTGTACATGTGTACCTAATAAAGTGGCCACTGAGCATATATTTAAGTCAATCTTCTTTGAATGGCTTCAGTAATTAATGGATGATGCCTCTTATGGCCAGGTTAGTAACGATTGACTTTGGTTTGTGTTCTGGCAAATTTGTGAAAGCAATATATATATTTTTTAAAGCTGAGAATCGCTGGAATATCTTCGGTAACTGGAAAATGACTCTTCTGATCAGCTTTAAATTTCTAGCAATAATGTGCTTTCCAAAAAGCAAATTTTACGTTACTGATGGCCTGAATAATTCACAATTTGCCAGTTTTATTAAATAAATTGAGATATTGATTTCCATTCACTAACAGAACTCATTTCATCGAGTTCAAAATAATGGAAACTGACTGAAATGATATCAGATGCCGTATTCCCAGCAGAGTACAGTGTTAAGGAATGACAGAAAAAACAGGGGGGAGGAAGAGTGTTACTAATAGTTAGAAATCAATTTCGTTTTGAAGAGGTGAGATGAATAAACGGGAGAGAGGAAGCATTTTCACAGAGTGCTCAGTTAGACTGAGGGACTCAAAATTGTAGTTGCAGTGATATACAACCCGCCACCAAATAACAGGAGATTGAGGCAGGAATATGTGAGTGTACAAGAATGGTATACAATACCGACAAGATGAAATTAAGACACATGTGCAACATCTGGGTAACTTTATAGTAGACGTTTCGCCAACCAGTGGCTTTATCAATACAAATTCAAGGACATAATTTGAAGACTGCTACACGTCCCTTTCCACCTGACGTTAGTATATAAGCACCTGCCTCCTTACCTTTGCTCCAGAACCTCCACGACTACGGTGCTCTTCACACCAACTCCAATGTTGAGGGACTGATTACTTCATCTTTTGTATATAGTTCTACTGTCTTCAAATTATGTCCTAGAATTTGTATTGATAAATCCACTGGATGGCGAAACGTCTACAATAAAGATACCCAGATGTCGCACATGTGTCTAATTTCACAATATGTGAGTGGTAAACATACTCCAATGGATCATAGAGTATAGTGAAGGAAGGAAACAAAGAGTAACTGTCTGGAAACAGAAGTCAAAATGAGGAATAGTAATTTTCGGATCATTATTACCAGTGTTGTTTGTGGTTTATGTAAATCACATTGTAGATGGGACTGATAAAGATATATCCCTGTATCCTGATGTAAAATGCAGGTAAGGACGAGGAAAGGCTTAAGAGAATCTAGAGAAATTGCAAGTGATATCAGGTGAGGGGTTGCTTGAATTCATCCCCAGTATATACAAAGCCATGAAGATTGTGGAAGGAGCAAGAAGACTGAAAATGGAACATAAACAAGTGGGACAGAGGCTGCAGACTTCACTCATAGAGAAAGAAACGGAGGTGACCATAGTGACCAGTATATCGGCAGAGACTCACATAAGGCAAATAACCTCTGCTGCCAATGCTTGTCTGGTAAATCTAAGAGTATGTTAGGTAAAAGGACACAAGTGCAACTAATGTGACATTTTATTGTGGCAACGTTTCGCTCTCCAGGAGCTTTGTCAAGGCGTTACAAACAATACATGGACACAGAGAGTATTTATAGGCTTAGAGTGAGGTGTAATACTAGTGGTGGTAGAAGTAGTAGTAGTAATATTAGTAGTAATACAGTATGGTAGAACAATCAACTTGCACATGAGTAAAAGGTTATGAAACATATTACTTGGGTAGCCTTTCCTTCCTATCTAATTTATTTCCTGCCTATCTAATTTATTTCTTGCCTCTCTAATTTATTTTCTGCCTATCTAATTTATTTCCTGCCTATCTAATTTATTAACCTTCTTCAGTAAAGCTTTTGAGGCTATTGATCACGATAAAGAATTCGATATTGTTTATTTCGATTTTAGTAAGGCTTTTGATAGAGTACCGCACCAGAGACTGTTAAAGAAAGTGGCAGCTCATGGCATTGGGGGAAAAGTGTTGTCATGGATCGAGTCATGGCTCACCAATAGGAAGCAGAGAGTGTGCATAAATGGGGTTAAATCCGAGTGGGGATCTGTAACAAGTGATGTTCCACAGGGATCAGTCTTAGGCCCGTTGTTGTTTATAATATATATCAATAACCTTGATGAGGGAATTACTAGTGATATGAGCAAATTCGCCGATGACACGAAGATGGGTAGGATAATTGATTCTAACGTAGATGTCAGGGAACTTCAGGAGGATTTAGACAAACTCAATTCCTGGTCAGAAAAGTGGCTGATGCAGTTCAATGTAGATATATGCAAGGTTCTGAAGCTCGGGAGTGTCTTATAAGTTAAATAACGTAAAACTTAGCCATACAGATTGTGAAAAGGACTTGGTGGTTATGGTAAGCAGCAACCTTAAACCAAGACAACAATGCCTAAGCGTTCGTAATAAGGCAAACAGATTACTGGGATTTATATCAAGAAGTGTTAGCAACAGAAGTCCAGAGGTTATATTACAGCTTTATACATCGTTAGTAAGGCCTCACCTAGATTACGCAGCTCAGTTCTGGTCTCCATATTTCAGAATGGATATTAATTCGTTAGAAAACATTTAGCGTAGAATGACTAAATTAATACATAGCATTAGAAATCTTCCGTATGAAGAAAGACGAAGAACGAGAACATAAGAACATAAGAAAGGAGGAACACTGCAGCAGGGGAGACATGATCGAGGTATACAAGTGGAAAATGGGTATTAACAAAGGGGATATAAATAAGGTCTTGAGAATATCTCACCAAGAGAGAACCCGTAATAATGGATTCAAATTAGATAAGTTTAGATTTAGAAAGGATATAGGAAAGTATTGGTTTGGAAATAGGGTAGTTGATGAGTGGAACAGTCTGCCTAGTAGGGTTGTGACAAATGGTTTCGAAAACCGACATGTTGGAGATTAAGACACTTAAGCAACACTTGGGAATATTTATTGAGGAAACGTTTCGCCACACAGTGGCTTCATCAGTCCATACAAAGGAGAATCGTGAAGAACAGGAGGAGTTTGAGGTTGTCAGTCCCTCAATCTTGAGTCGATGTTATCAGTCCATCAATCTTGATGGATTCTATTGAAGATTGATGGACTGACAACATCGACTCAAGATTGAGGGACTGACCACCTCAAACTCCTCCGGTTCTTCACGATTCTCCTTTGTATGGACTGATGAAGCCACTGTGTGGCGAAACGTTTACTCATAAAGATACCCAAGTGTTGCATATGTGTCTAATTTACCAACAAAGCAGAAAGGTGTAAGGAGAGGAGGAGTTTGAGGTAATCAGTCCCTCAGCCAGGAATCGATGTGTTCAGTCCATCAATCTTGTAGAAAGTACAGCATAGCGCCGTAGAAGTAACTTATGTAGAATTAGCAACAGAGACTATGTGATGGCAGGGTTTATTATTTTGAGGAGGAGGATGAAGCTGCCTTTATTTTGCTTGATTGTGTAAGAAACAGCGATTAATGATGATGATTCAAGGCATTTATGTCTGCGGAAATTAAGTTCTCTGATCACTAGTCAGGCGTCGTTGAATTTCATTAGGTGATTGGTGAAATTCTGGTGTTGTATGAGGCGTTGTTCAACTTATCGTTCCTATATGCGTTAATGTCCATCGATTCCAAGCTGAGGGACGGATTACCTCAAAGTCCTCCTCTCCTTTCCCCTCTCTGCTTTGTATTGGACTGATGAAGCCACTGTGTGGCGAAACGTTTCCTTAATAAAGATTCCCATATGTTGCATCAGTGTCTCAACCTTCAACTTGTCAGATTTGAAAATCATTTATCACATCTCAGTTAGGAATCGTTCAGGACACTGTACACAGTGTACGTCAGGCCCATACTGGAGTACGCAGCACCAGTTTGGAACCCATTCCTGGCCAAGCACGTCAAGAAATTAGAGAAAGTGCAAAGGTTTGCAACGAGACTAGTCCCGGAGTTAAGGGACGTGTCCTACGAGGAGAGATTATGGAAATCGACCTGACGACACTGGAGGACAGGAGAGATAGGGAAGATATGATAACGACATTTAAAATACTGAGAGGAATCGACAAGGTGGACAGAGACAGAATGTTCCAGAGTTGGGACACAGCAACAAGGGATCACAGTTGGATCTTAAAGACTCAGATGAGTCACAGGGATGTTATGAAGTACTTTTTCAGTCACATAGTTGTCAGGAAGTGGAATTGTCTGGAAAGTAATGCAGGGAGGCAGGATCTATACATAGCTTTTAGAAGAGGTATGATAAAACTCATTAAGCATGAAGAGAGTGACCTACTAGCGACCACACACTGGGCAGGTGCAAAATTCAGGAGTAGATAAATCTGAAACGAGAGACTAAATAAATGATGTAGCAATGGTGAGGTGATGCAGCAATGGTGAGGTGGTGCAGCAATGGTGAGGTGGTGCAGCAATAGTGAGGTGGTGCAGTAATGGTGAGGTGGTGCAGCAATGGTGAGGTGGTGCAGCAATGGTGAGGTGGTGCAGCAATGGTGAGGTGATGCAGCAATGGTGAGGTGGTGCAGCAATGGTGAGGTGGTGCAGCAATGGTGAGGTGGTGCAGCAATGGTGAGGTGGTGCAGCAATAGTGAGGTGGTGCAGCAATGGTGAGGTGGTGCAGCAATAGTGAGGTGGTGCAGCAATGGTGAGGTGGTGCAGCAATAATGAGGTGGTGCAGTAATGGTGAGGTGGTGCAGCAATGGTGAGGTGGTGCAGAAATGGTGAGATGATGCAGCAATGGTGAGGTGGTGCAGCAATGGTGAGGTGGTGCAGCAATAGTGAGGTGGTGCAGTAATGGTGAGGTTGTGCAGCAATGGTGAGGTGGTGCCGCAATGGTGAGGTGATGCAGCAATGGTGAGGTGGTGCAGCAATGGTGAGGTGGTGCAGCAATGGTGAGGTGGTGCAGAAATGGTGAGGTGGTGCAGCAATAGTGAGGTGGTGCAGCAATGGTGAGGTGGTGCAGCAATGGTGAGGTGGTGCAGCAATGGTGAGGTAGTGCAGCAATGGTGAGGTGGTGCAGCAATGGTGAGGTGGTGAAGCAATGGTGAGGTGGTGCAGCAATGGTGAGGTGGTGAAGCAATGGTGAGGTGGTGCAGCAATAGTGAGGTGGTGCAGCAATGGTGAGGTGGTGCAACAATGGTGAGGCGGTGCAGCAATAGTGAGGTGGTGCAGAAATGGTGAGGTGGTGCAGCAATAGTGAGGTGGTGCAGCAATGGTGAGGTGGTGCAGCAATAGTGAGGTGGTGCAGCAACGGTAAGGTTGTGCAGCAATGGTGAGGTGGTGCAGCAATAGTGAGGTGGTGCAGCAATGGTGAGGTGGTGCAGCGATAGTGAGGTGGTGCAACAAAGGTGAGGTGGTGCAGCAATGGTGAGGTGGTGCAACAATAGTGAGGTGGTGCAGCAATAGTGAGGTGGTGCAGCAATGGTGAGGTGGTGCAGCAATGGTGAGGTGGTGCAGCAATGGTGAGGTGATGCAGCAATGGTGAGGTGATGCACCAATGGTGAGGTGGAGCAGCAATGGTGAGTGGTGCAGCAATGATGAGGTGGTGAAGCAATAGTGAGGTGGTGCAGCAATAGTGATGTGGTGCAGCAATGGTGAGGTTGTGCAGCAATGGTGAGGTGGTGCAGCAATGGTAGGTGGTGCAGCAATATTGAGGTGGTGCAGCAATGGTGAGGTGGTGCAGCAATATTGAGGTGGTGCAGTAATAGTGAGGTGGTGCAGTAATGGTGAGGTGGTGCAGCAATGGTGAGTGGTGCAGCAATGGTGAGGTGGTGCAGCAATGGTGAGGTGGTGCAGCAATGGTGAGGTATGCAGCAATGGTGAGGTGGTGCAGCAATGGTGAGGTGGTGCAGCAATGATGAGGTGGTGCAGCAATGGTGAGGTGGTGCAGCAATGGTGAGGTGGTGCAGCAATGGTGACGTGGTGCAGCAATAGTGAGGTGGTGCAGTAATGGTGAGGTGGTGCAGCAATGGTGAGGTGGTGCAGCAATGGTGAGGTTGTGCAGCAATGGTGAGGTATGCAGCAATAATGAGGTGGTGCAGCAATGGTGAGGTGGTGCAGCAATAATGAGGTGGTGCAGCAATGGTGAGGTGGTGCAGCAATAGTGGGGTGGTGCAGCAATGGTGAGGTGGTGCAGCAATGGTGAGGTGGTGCAGCAATGGTGAGGTGGTGCAGCAATGGTGAGGTGGTGCTGCATGGTGAGTGGTGAACAATGTGAGGTGGTGCAGCAATAGTGAGGTGGTGCAGCAATGGTGAGGTGGTGCAGCAATGGTGAGGTGGTGCAGCAATGGTGAGGTGGTGCAGCAATGGTGAGGTGGTGCAGCAATAGTGAGGTGGTGCAGCAATTGTGAGGTGGTGCAGCAATGGTGAGGTGGTGCAGCAATAGTGAGGTGGTGCAGCAATGGTGAGGTGGTGCAGCAATGGTGAGGTGGTGCAGCAATGGTGAGGTGGTGCAACAATAGTGAGGTGGTGCAGCAATAGTGAGGTGGTGCATAAATGGTTAGGTGGTGCAGCAATAGTGAGGTGGTGCAGAAATAGTGAGGTGGTGCAGCAATGGTGAGGTGGAGCAGCAATAGTGAGGTGGTGCAGCAATGGTGAGGTGGTGTAGCAATGGTGAGGTGGTGCAGCAATGGTGAGGAGGTCAGCAATGGTGAGGTGGTGCAGCAATGGTGAGGTTGCAGCAATGGTGAGGTGGTGCAGCAATGGTGAGGTGGTGCAGCAATGGTGAGGTGGTGCAGCAATGGTGAGGTGGTGCAGCAATGGTGAGGTGGTGCAGCAATGGTGAGGTGGTGCAGCAATAGTGAGGTGGTGCAGAATGGTGAGGTGGTGCAGCAATGGTGAGGTGGTGCAGCAATGGTGAGGTGGTGCAGCAATGGTT
This sequence comes from Cherax destructor, assembly GCA_009830355.1. NCBI lineage: Eukaryota > Metazoa > Arthropoda > Malacostraca > Decapoda > Parastacidae > Cherax > Cherax destructor. Next base: position 16,638 of record WNWK01006126.1, on the reverse strand, counting down.
AGGTATGCAGCAATGGTGAGGATGTGCAGCAAAGGTGAGGTGGTGCAGCAAAGGTGAGGTGGTGCAGCAATGGTGAGGTGGTGCAGCAATGGTGAGGTGGTGCAGCAATAGTGAGGTGGTGCAGCAATGGAGAGGTGGTGCAGCGATGGTGAGGTGGTGCAGCAATGGTGAGGTGGTGCAGCAATAGTGAGGTGGTGCAGCAATGGTGAGGTAGTGCAATAATAGTGAGAAGGTGCAGTAATAGTGAGGCGGTTGCTGGAATGGTGAGGCGGTTGCAGGAATGGTGAGGTGCAGAAATGGTAAGGAGGTGCAATAATATTGAGGTGGAGTAAAGGTGAAGAGGTGCAGTAATGGTGAGGATGTGCAGCAGTGGTGGGGAGGTGTAACAGTGGTGAGGATATGCAGCAGTGGTGGGGGTGCAGCAATGATGAGGTGGTGCAGCAGTAGGGGTGCAGCAATGGTGGGGTGCAGCAATGATGAGGTGGTGCAGCAGTGGTGAGATGGTGCAGCAGTGGGGGCAGCAATGGTGGGGTGCAGCAGTGATGGGGGTGTAGCAATGATGAGGTGGTGCAGCAGTGGTGAGATGGTGAAGCAGTGGTGGGGGGTGCAGCAATGGTGGGGGTGCAGCAATGGTGGGGGTGCAGCAGTGCTGGGGAGGTGCAGTAGTAGTGGGGAGGTGCAGCAGTGGTGGGGAGGTGTAACAGTGGTGAGGATATGCAGCAGTGGTGGGGGTGCAGCAATGGTGGGGGTGCAGCAGTGCTGGGGAGGTGCAGCAGTGGTGGGAGGTGCAGCAGTAGTGGGGAGGTGCAGCAGTAGTGGGGAGGTGCAGTCAGGAAATCTGTGGCCAGAAAGTAAAAGGTTGATGAATTACTTTAATTATTAAAACCAGCAAATCACCATTTACAACACTAGGTTTTAATAAAAGACAACACCATAAGGTTGAAGAATAAAAAGGCTTCTCTGTGTGACATGTTAGTGGCCAGTTGGACCGAAACGTCGTCATAACTTTCGCTCTCTTCAATGTGGGTAAAACGTTCAAGCTTGTGAAAGAAGTCATCTAATAATGGCAATGAATCTAAGGATTCCATGTTGTGGTCACTGTGTCAGAAATTTGCACCTCCATGGACTTAGGGGCGTCATCTTTGTTATCCTATGCATCAGCGCTAGTTTCATGGAGTTCAAACAGCTATTTTATAATTACTGAAGAGATATTAGTATCACAATATATTTATTAATTTGAAAAACTTGAGATCCATGAAGCGCATCAGCAATGCCAGTCATACGTATATTTTACAAAACACACCAGAACTAAAAGTTAGAAACTAATCAGAAGAATCCTCCAGTAATCCCCTAGACTGCATCATTTCCAGGATTTCTTTTAACTAATTTTGTAGGAAATTGTTACATGACTCGTCAGGTAGCGCTTGAAGGAAGTAAAGGACGTAGAATCCTTTTTCGTTTGATCTCAAATGCCTCCTGTAATTAAACTCCTCACGAGGGTCAAGAGCTTATTAATTAAAGTTAGGTGATATACCATTCCATGTATGTTGAAAGATCGTTGTACTGTGCATATACAAAGTTAATTGACAGATATATGTGAGCAATACTGTTTTTTTCAATTAGGGGATGATTAATATGTACACCTTGCTTAGAGTTTTTGGGTATCAACTCGTATTTATGTATATCACCAATAAGTAAAATTGCATAACCCGAATGCTACCTGCGTTTTTGCTAATAGTTGAGGACGGCCTAAAGCCACTCTGAAACCAGTCTACCACGATCATTGTGCGTACCATCACTAAGAGCAGTATATGCCGAGGACTTCTGGCTTATTCCAGTAGCATACCTGTTTCCAGGGAGTTAACAAAGCTAAAAAATCTTCGTGCCCCAAATTTTCTCCCATGAAGTATTAATCCACCATCTCCTTGATGGATTATTCATACACCTCACTGTACCTATGATAGTGACGGTTTCCTGTATTTATTAAAAAGACTGATGTGAGGATCTAGAAGTTATATATATAACAGTATTATGGGTAATTTCATCGCATATCTCACGACCTAACACATCCATTATTATTCATCGTTTTATTACGAAGATCTTTCTGGTTACCTATACATGCTGCTTAGTTATTGTCTTATAATTGACCTTAACTTTTAATTGAATTACGGATGTCTGGAGACCTATGGTGCTGAACACACCAACTCCAAGTCCGAGGAACTGATTACCTCATCTTTTGTATATAGTTCTACTCTTCATATTATGTCCTAGAATTTTGTATTGATAAAGCCACTGGATGGCGAAACGTCTACAATAAAGATACCCAGATGTTGCTCATGTGTCTTATTTTCACATTGTCGGTATTGTATACCATTCTTGTACAAACCTAAAAGTTTCCTACGCAAACGAAATTTCGGGAATATGCCCATCCACTGTAAAGTAAACCTGCGCTGAAAAAAAACTATGAAGCCGATCAGACGATGCGTTCTCAAGTTATAAGCGAAAGTTAAGAGAAAGTTTGGTGGTTCTGAGAAAGGAAAAGAAAAAACATAGTTAACCACTTAAGGTGCTTCTTTAGTGATAAATAATATTTTGGGAAGCCGTCATTTGAAAGCGAAATTTGTATGAGTAGTGGAGGCAAGCATCATGACATGTTGGCTGGGTATCTGCATTTCCGTACACTGACGCATTTATATGTGCATATATTTGTATATAAGCACAAGCGAACTAGGCTTGTTTCATGTTGCTAGGACACTCGTGGCAGTAGTATGCTCAAGGATTATTTTCAGCCTCCTCCTCTTTGAATACCCGCCTCCACAACCAGTCTATATAGCAATGAAACCACGAAGCAAGTGGTTTTGAAGCCTAGTTCTCTAGGCTCATGTTTGTAGGATCAATGAATAAGTGGATAAGGTGACATGTACATTGTGTGGCCTCTTGAGGCGGAACCATGTGTCGTGGGGTCGAATCCTGACCTGCTGCTGTTTGTTAAATAATTCAAAACCACTTGTTTCGTGATTACATTGCTAGACTGCTTGTTGAGGCGGGTATTCAAACAGGAGGAGGCTGAAATTAATCATTGAGCATACCACTGCCACGAGTGTCCTCGCAACATGACACAAGCCTAGTTCGCTAGGCTCATATGGGGTCGAATCTTGGCCTACCGCAATTTAAGAACATAAGAAAGGAGGAACAATGAAGCAAGCCTGTTGGCCCATACTAGGCAGGTCCTTCACAATCCATCCCACTAACAGCTCACATAATTTTCAATGCTACCCAAGAAATAAGCTTTGATAATTCTATTTACTTATGTGCAAGTCCACTCAAATCCAACCTCTCTCACTCATGAATTTATCCATCCTAAATTTGAAACTACCCAAGGTCCTAGCTTCAATAACCCTACTAGGCAGACTGTTCCACTCATCAACTACCCTATTTCCAAACCAATATTTTCCTATATCCTTTCTAAATCTAAACTTATCTAACTTGAATCCATTATTGCGGGTTCTCTCTTGGAGAAATATCCTCAAGACCTTATTTATATCCCCTTTGTTAATACCCATTTTCCACTTGTATACCTCGATCATGTCTCCCTTCATTCTTCGTCTTACAAGTGAATGTAATTTAAGGGTCTTCAATCTTTCTTCATACGGAACATTTCTAATGCTATGTATTAATTTAGTCATTCTACGGTGAATGTTTTCTAACGAATTAATATCCATTCTGTAATATGGAGACCAGAACTGAGCTGCGTAATCTAGGTGAGGCCTTACTAACGATGTATAAAGCTGTAATATAACCTCTGGACTTCTGTTGCTTACACTTCTTGATATAAATCCCAGTAATGGGGTTAAATCCGAATGGGGACTTGTAACAAGTGGTGTTCCACAGGGATCAGTCTTAGGCCCATTGTTATTTATAATATATATCAATGACCTTGACGAGGGAATTACTAGTGATATGAGCAAATTCGCCGACGACACGAAGATAGGTAGGATAATTGATTCAAACATAGATGTCATAGAACTTCAGGAAGATTTAGACAGACTTAATTCGTGGTCAGAAAAGTGGCAGATGCAATTCAATGTAGATAAATGCAAGGTTCTGAAGCTCGGGAGTGTCCATAACCCAAGCACTTATAAGTTAAATAACGTAGAACTTAGCCATACAGAATGCGAGAAGGACTTGGGGGTGATGGTAAGCAGCAACCTTAAACCAAGACAGCAATGCCTAAGCGTACGTAATAAGGCAAATAGATTACTGGGATTTATATCAAGAAGTGTTAACAACAGAAGTCCAGAGGTTATATTACAGCTTTATACATCATTAGTAAGGCCTCACCTAGATTACGCAGCTCAGTTTTGGTCTCCATATTACAGAATGGACATAAATTCGTTAGAAAACATTCAGCGTAGAATGACTAAATTAATACATAGCATTAGAAATCTTCCTTACGAAGAAAGATTGAAGACCCTTAAATTACATTCACTTGTAAGACGTAGAATGAGGGAAGACATGATCGAGGTATACAAGTGGAAAATGGGTATTAACAAAGGGGATATAAATAAGGTCTTGAAGATATCTCTCCAAGAGAGAACCCGCAATAATGGATTCAAGTTAGATAAGTTTAGATTTAGAAAGGATATAGGAAAGTATTGGTTTGGAAATAGGGTAGTTGATGAGTGGAACAGTCTGCCTAGTAGGGTTATTGAAGCTAGGACCTTGGGTAGTTTCAAATTTAGGTTGGATAAATTCATGAGTGAGAGGGGTTGGATTTGAGTGAGACTCGCGCATGAGTGGGTAGTATTGTCAAAGCTTATTTCTTGGGTAGCATTGAAAATTGGGTTGAACAATATTCTGTTAGTGGGACGGATTGTGAAGGACCTGCCTAGTATGGGCCAACAGGCCTGCTGCAGTGTTCCTCCTTTCTTATGTTCTTATGTAATCTGTTTGCCTTATTACGAACGCTTAGGCATTGCTGCTTACCATAACCACCAAGTCCTTTTCACAATCTATATGGCTAAGTTCTACGTTATTTAACTTATAAGTGCTTGGGTTATGGACACTCCCGAGCTTCAGAACCTTGCATTTATCTACATTGAACTGCATCTGCCACTTTTCTGACCAGGAATTGAGTTTGTCTAAATCCTCCTGAAGTTCCCTGACATCTACGTTTGAATCAATTATCCTACCTATCTTCGTGTCATCGGCGAATTGTTTGCTCATATCACTAGTAATTCCCTCAACAAGGTCATTGATATATATTATAAACAACAACGGGCCTAAGACTGATCCCTGTGGAACACCACTTGTTACAGATCCCCACTCGGATTTAACCCCATTTATGCACACTCTCTGCTTCCTATTGGTGAGACATGACTCGATCCATGACAACACTTTTACCCCAATGCCATGAGCTGCCACTTTCTTTAACAGTCTCTGGTGTGGTACTCTATCAAAAGCCTTACTAAAATCTAAATAAACAATATCGAATTCTTTATCGTGATCAACAGCCTCAAAAGCTTTACTAAAGAAGGTTAATAAATTAGATAGGCAGGAACGACCCCTCGTGAATCCATGCTCAGTATCATTAATCAAATTATGGTTATCTAGATGACTTCTAATAATATCAGCTATAATTGACTCTAGTAATTTGCCTACAATTGAGGTCAAGCTTATTGGGCGGTAATTTGACGGTAGTGACTTGTCCCCTGCTTTAAAAATAGGAATTATATTAGCCATCTTAAACATATCAGACACTACACCTGTTTGAAGAGATAAATTAAAAATGTTAGATATTGGTTCACAGAGTTCCCTTTTGCATTCCTTAAGAACCCTTGCAAAAAGCTCATCGGGACCTGGCGATTTATTTGGTTTCAGTCAGTCTACTTGTTTCATAACCATTTCGCTAGTGACTGATATTACATAATTTATGTTAAATTAGACACATATGCAACACTTGGGTATCTTTATTGAGGAAAACGTTTCGCCACACAGTAGCTTCATCAGTCCAATACAAAGTAGAAAGTTGAAAGGAGAGGAGGAGTTTGAGGTAATCAGTCCCTCGGTCTGGAGTCGATGTGTTCAGTCCATCAATCTTGAAGCAAGTACAGCATAGGGCAAATAGAAGTTGCTTATATACTGTAGACAGGTGAGACGAAGCAGGAGCAGGCGGGGTCATAGTGGTACCATCCACTAGTCGAAGTAGGTCTTCGTCCTAAGGTTGGACAAGTGTTGAAGAATCAGTTTGTATCAAGATCTCAAGATGTTCCTGTGTCAGACAGGATGTATTGGATTAGACACATATGCAACACTTGGGTATCTTTATTGAGAAAACGTTTGCCACACAGTGGCTCATCGTCAATACAAAAGAAAGTAGTAATAAAGGAGGAGTTTGAGGTAATCAGTCCCTCGGCCTGGAGTCGATGGTTCAGTCCATCATCTTGAAAATACAACATAAGGCAAATAGAGTTGCTTATATACTGTAGACAGGTGAGATGAAGCAGGAGGAGGCAGTCATAGTGTATCAACCACTAGTCGAGTAAGTCCTGTCCAAAGGTTTGGACAAATGTTGAAGAATCCTTTGTATCAAGATCCCAAGAAGTTGCTGTGTCAGACTTTCTTTTTGTATTCCTGTCTGACACAGCAACTTCTTGGGATCTTGATACAAAGGGATTCTTCAACATTTGTCCAAACCTTGACAAGGACTTACTCGACTAGTGGTTGATACCACTATGACCTGCCTCCTCCTGCTTCATCTCACCTGTCTACAGTATATAGCAACTTCTATTTGCCTTATGTTGTATTTACTTCAAGATTGATGGACTGAACACATCGACTCCAGGCCGAGGACTGATTACCTCAAACTCCTCCTTTTATTACTACTTTCTTTTGTATTGACTGATGAAGCCACTGTGTGGCGAAACGTTTTCTCAATAAAGATACCCAAGTGTTGCATATGTGTCTAATTTAACAACTTGTCGGTTCTCTGAACCATTCATCTACATACAGGATGTATTGGACTGATGAAGCCACGGTGTGGCGAAACGTTTTCCTCAATAAAGATACCCAAGTGTTTCATATGTGTTTAATTTAACAACTTGTCGGTTCTTTGAACCATTCATCTACATAATTTATCTTCTTCAGGGACACTATAAAAATTAATTACTGGGATATTATTAGTGTCTTCCTGTGTGAAAACCGAGAGAAAATGATCATTAAACATAGAGCACATATCATTCTCCTTGTCAGTAAGATGCCCAGAGTTATTTTTAAGGGGACCTATCTTACCCCTAACTTTTGTTCTATAAACCGGGAAAAAACTTTTTTGGTTAGTTTTTGAATCCCTAGCAACTTTAATTTCATAGTCCCGTTTAGCTTTTCTTATCCCCTTCTTAACGTCCCTCTTAATGTCAGTATACTGATTTAAAAGATGACCCTCACCTCTATTTATGCGCCTATAAATTCCTTTCTTCTGCCCTAAAAGATATTTGAGCCTATTATTCATCCATTTTGGGTCATTTATACTTGATCTAATTTCTTTATACGGGATAAATGTCCTTTGGGCAGCCTGTATAGTGTAAAGAAAGCTGTCATATTGATAGCTCTCTTCGTTACCCCAGTCCACAGTTGATAAGTGTTCTCTAAGCCCATTATAATCTGCTAAGTGAAAGTCTGGGACTGTTACTAAATTATCCCTACTATCATACATCCATTCAAGGGATTCCTTGTTTGCCAGAACCAAGTCAAGTAGGTTATTTCCTTGTAGGTTCTGTCACAAACTGCTTCAAAAAACAATCCTGAACTACTTCTAAAAAGTCGTTAGATTCTAAATTCCCTGTCAAGAGATTCCAATCAATTTGACTAAAGTTAAAGTCCCCTAGAATTACTACGTTATCATGCCTTGTGGTCTTAACAATTTCCTCCCAAAGTAGTTTCCCTTGTTCCCTATCTAAGTTTGGAGGACGATATATCACGCCTAAAATCAATTTTTCACTCCCCTCTGAAAATTCTATCCAGACAGACTCTGTATGTATTATTTCAGACTTTATGCCCGTTTTTATGCAACAATTTAAATGATCACGGACATAGAGTGCCACCTCACCCCCCTTCCCGATACTTCTGTCTACTTGGAACAATTTAAAACCCTGAATGTGACATTCAGCAGGCAAGTCCCGATTTTTCATATTAAACCATGTCTCAGTTAATGCAAAAACATCAATATTACCCGTACTTGCAACTAATCTCAACTCGTCCATCTTATTTCTAGCATTACGATTATTAGTGTAATATACATATAAAGACCCCCCTTTTTCTTTACCCTTCCTGCCCATTTCTGTTTTTCCACTATACCTATTACTGTCCCTGTCATCTGGTGCCACTGGCTTTCCAATATCCACCTCATTCTGCCTATTACTAGTTCCATTAGAACTCATAACATTACTGCACTGGGACTTCACTGTTTTCCCCCCATAACCCATACCACTAACTATTTCTAGTTTAAAGCCCTAACAGCTCCCTCCACTGCAGTTGCCAGTGCCCCCACCCCAGACCTAGATAAGTGAACCCCATCCCTGGCATACATGTCATTTCTGCCATAGAAGAGGTCCCAGTTGTCAATGAATTTTACTGCATTTTCCTTACAGTATTTGTCCAGCCAGGATGTATATATACAGTTATAGTCATGGCATTATGCCGGGTGAACGTTCCGGCATAATGCTGTGACGAAACTCAAAGGCCTACTATACAGTTTTTTTCGTCAGTGAATTATGCCGGGTAGCAGTCGTTAGCATGACGTCACGGCCTACCGCCACACTCCACAGTGACTCCTCAGTGCTCACGTGTCTGCTGTGGTGAGAGGAATTATTGCACTTTTGTTTCTCATCCGCCCGATCTTTTGTCTGGTGTTCCCTTTGGTTTTGGGGCTATACATATTTGATTATGGGTAAAAGGAAGTCTTTAATACTTGAAACTATAGCTCAAATCATAGGGTCTCACAAAGCTGGGCACCAGACGAAAAAAATAGTGGAGAATGTTGGTGTGTGAGAGCGTTCAGTGAGGAACTGGGTGCAGCGTTTCAAGGCTGGTGGAGGTGTCGTGTTACAGTCTGCCAAACCTCGGCCTGGCCCCTCGAAGAAGACATCTGTTCGTACCTTAACTGTGTTAAAGAAGCAGTTAGAGAGTACACCTAAGATAACTGCTAGAGAATTGAAAGAAAAGAACCCACATCATCTCTCAGATGTATCTGTAAGAACTGTTAACAGACGTGTGTCAGAACTGGGCTACAGTAGTCACTGCCAGGTTAAGAAACTGATCCTCTCCAAGCCACAGAAGAAACGTAGGCTGGATTATGCAAAGAAATATCTTCACTGGACTCCTCAACAGTGGTCTGAAGTACTTTGGAGTGATGAAGCAACCTTAACCATCACCTGTAACCGTGGGGGACATGTACTCACCTAATTGTGGTTGCAGGGGTCGAGACTCAGCTCCTGACCCCGCCTATTCGCTGTCCGCTACTGGGTCTCTGCTCTCCCTGCTCCATGAGCTTTATCATACCTTATCTTAAAACTATGTATGGTTTCCGCCTCATGTGTACCGGCCCAGAGGTAGTGACCCGCTAGACCCATGCTACACCTGTGGGACCACCAGACACCCAGACTCGCTCATGGTCTGGGGGTGTTCCAGTACTCAGAGTGTTGGTGAACTCATTGTGCTTCCCAAAATCCAATATATGAACCAGTATAATTACCTGGAGTTATTGTGTGACAATTTACCTGAGGCGTTTGACAAGTGTGGGGCTACGGTTTTTATGCAGGACTGTGAAGTGAGGTTCTTTAATGACTGGCCAGGCAATTCCCCAGACCTAAACCCATACTGAGAACCTTTGGTCAATAGTGAAACGAAGTTTACTGGGCAAGGATACCAGTCCCGTCCCACGGCTGGAGGCTGCTCTACATGAGGCATGGAATAATATACCTCCCCAAACCCTCAAGAATTTGTGTGAGAGTCTTCCTACACTGCTGAGGGACGTGATTAAGCATAAAGGACGCAGCACCAAGTATTATAACCTCAGTAAGTGTGCAAATATATATATTATAATCATTCATGGTATGTGTTTGTGTTTTGGTACGTGTGTGGGGCAGGCGGCATAATGCCGTAACTAGCATTGTAGATATATATATATATATATATATATATATATATATATATATATATATATATATATATATATATATATATATATATAATATCACGGATAAACCATCCTTTCACTCAGGATATACGAGTAAATTCAAATTTGCAGTTACATCTAGTGGATATATACATTTCAGTCATTGAAGCTAAAAAATAATAGTTTGATACTCTCCACATGACTGTGAATGTCAATCTTCATTAACTTGTCTCCCAAAGGGTGAATTATTTACTTGTTCATCGTACTGGCAGGAGAGCGCTGAAAGCTGAGGTTTGTGTGTTCTATCATCTTTAGTTCACCTCTCAGAAATGGAGATGAACTGCGTTTTTTCCCTTGTGTATTACGATTACTATACTGGAGGAATGAACGGAATTTATGACGAATACTATACTGGAGGAATGAACGGGATTTATGACGAATACTATACTGGAGGAATGAACGGGATTTATGACGAAACTCAAATTAAAGCAAATCAATATGAATATCATGAAGGTTTCATGATATTCAGATTGACATGCATGTTTACGAGTGACTATATATATATATATATATATATATATATATATATATATATATATATATATATATATATATATATATATATATATATATATATTATTATTATATATATATATATATATATATATATATATATATATATATATATATATATATAGGGAGGTACCACCTCTAGAACTTTACTGGGAACCCTCATCCTCAGAGAAGACAATAAACGTACCTCAGGGAAAACTCGAGGTTCTTCCCGGAGCTGTTTGAATATTTTCTTCTCCTACCACTCCCTATATATATTACGTAAGTAATTTATTGATAGAATACATTGACAGAAAACACAAACATGAACATGAATACATTGGTACAATATATCAAACATTATGAATCTCTTCCAGCTCCTCCGAAGCCGGACGCGAGCCCAGTATGCAGCATGCATTTCCTCTCTGGATGGCCATGCTTAGGCGCTGGAACATGAAAGTGGCTGCCCTTGGGTCCCTGGTGGTGTCGATGAGTCTAGAACCCAGTTCTTTAAGGAAACATGTTGCATTTTTTCCCCATGCTCCCAAGGTCTCTGATGCCACTGGGACAAATTGATACTGTTGGCTTATGTCCCTGTACTTGCCGATCTTGTACTCCTCCCTGTGGTCATTAGCTCCTCCCTGTCGCCCGACACTGTGATGGATGTAGGTGTCAGCCAGTGTCGACACACACAGGTATAGTCCCATCCTAAGAGCTTGCCATTCTTCCAAGGATAGATGGTGATCCCGTCGGGGTGGTTTGCTGGGTTGTGGGTATTGTTGGCTGCTAGTGATCGGGGCTCTCTCTCGGCTGGGCATCCAGCTGTAGCAAGGGTTCTCTTTATGATGTCGTTGACTTCATTGTGTCATTGTGTCTTGCATGCCAGCCCTTGGTTTTGGAACAGTTAAGACCATGTAGACCATATTGGTCGGCTTGCGCATCGCCGCAAATACATGCAAATACACGTCCTGCCAGGTGACTGTGAAACAGAAACCTGAAACTGTTTTACATGATGGTAGGATTGCTGGTGTCTTTTTTCTGTCTCATAAACACGCTGGATAACAGGTATATCTAGCTACTTCTACTTACACTTTAGGTCACACTACACTGGCATACACATGCATATATATACATACACACATCTAGGTTTTTCTTCTTTTTCTTAATAGCTCTTGTTCCTTTTATTTTCTCTATTGTCCATGGGGAAGTGGAAAAGAATTTTTCCTCCGTAAGCCATGCGTGTCGTATGAGGCGACTAAGATGCCGGGAGCAATGGGCTAGTAACCCTTCTCCTGTACAAATCTACTAAAAACGAGAAGAAGAAAAACTTTATAAAATTGGGTTGTCTGAATGTGCGTGGATGTAGTGCGGATGATAAGAAAGAGATGATTGCCGATGTTATGAATGAAAAGAAGTTGGATGTCCTGGCCCTAAGCGAAACAAAGCTGAAGGGGGTAGGCGAGTTTCAGTGGGGAGAAATAAATGGGATTAAGTCAGGAGTATCTGAGAGAGTTAGAGCTAAGGAAGGGTAGCAATAATGTTGAAGGATCAGTTATGGAAGGAAAAGAGGAATATAAATGTGTAAATTCAAGGATTATGTGGATTAAAATAAGGGTCGGATGCGAAAAGTGGGTCATAATAAGCGTGTATGCACCTGGAGAAGAGAGGAGTGTAGAGGAGAGAGAGAGATTTTGGGAGATGTTAAGCAATGTATAGGAACTTTTGAACCAAATGAGAGAGTAATTGTGGTAGGGGACCAAATGCTAAAGTGGGAGAAACATGCAGAGAGGGTGTAGTAGGTAAGTTTGGGGTGCCAGGTGTAAATGATAATGGAGCCCTTTGATTGAACTTTGTATAGAAAGGGGTTTAGTTATAGGTAATAATATTTTAAGAAAAAGAGGATAAATAAGTATACAAGATATGATGTAGGGCGTAATAACAGTAGTTTGTTGGACTATGTATTGATAGATAAAAGACTGTTGAGTAGACTTCAGGATGTCCATGTTTATAGAGGGGCTACAGATATATCAGATCACTTTTAGTTATAGCTACAGTGGGAGTAAAAGGTAGATGGGATACAAGGAAAATAGAATCAGTAAGTAAAAGAGAGGTGAAGGTTTATAAACTAAAAGAGGAGGCAGTTAGGGTAAGATATAAACAACTATTGGAGGATAGATGGGCTAGTGAGAGTGTAGGCAATGGGGTCGAAAATGTATGGGGTAGATTTAAAAATGTAGTGTTAGAGTGTTCAGCAGAAGTTTGTGGTTACAGGCAGTGGGTGCGGGAGGGAAGAGGAGCGATTGGTGGAATGATGATGTAAAGAGAGTAGTAAGGGAAAAAGTTAGCATATGAGAGGTTTTTACAAAGTAGAAGTGATGCAAGGAGGGAAGAGTATATGGAGAGAAAAAGAGAGGTTAAAGAGTGGTGAAGCAATGTAAAAAGAGAGCAGATGAGAGAGTGGGTGATATGTTATCAGCAAATTTTGTTGAAAATAAGAAAAAGTTTTGGAATGAGAATAATAAGTTGAGGAAGCCTAGAGAACAAATGGATTTGACAGTTAAAAATAGGAGGAGAGTTATTAAATGGAGAGTTAGAGGTATCGGGAAGATGGAGAGAATATTTTGAGGATTTGTTAAATGTTGATGAAGACAGGGAAGCTGTGATTTCGTGTGTAGGGCAAGGAGGAATAACATCTTGTAGGAGTGTGGAAGAGCCAGTTGTGGGTGTAGGGAAGTTCGTGAGGCAGTGGGTAGAATGAAAGGGGTAAGGCAGCTGGGATTGATGGGATAAAGATAGAAATGTTAAAAGCAGGTGGGGATATAATTTTGGAGTGGTTGGTGCTATTATTTAATAAATGTATGGAAGAGGGTAAGGTACCTAGGGATTAGCAGAGAGCGTGTATTGTTCCTTTGTATAAAGGCAAAGGGGACAAAAGAGAGTGCAAAATTATAGGGGAATAAGTCTGTTGAGTGTACCTGGTAAAGTGTATGGTAGAGTTATTATTGAAAGAATTAAGAGTAAAACAGAAAGCAGGATAGCAGATGAACAAGGGGGCTTTAGGAAAGGTAGGGGTGTGTAGACCAAGTGTTTACAGTGAAACATATAGGTGAACAGTATTTGGATAAGGGTAAAGATGTTTTTGTGGCATTTATGGATTTGGAAAAGGCGTATGATAGGGTAGATAGGGGCAATGTGGCAGATGTTGCAGGTGTATGGAATAGGAGGAAGGTTACTGAAAGCAGTGAAGAGTTTTTATGAGGATAGTGAGGCTCAGGTTAGAGTGTGTAGGAGGAAGGGGACTATTTCCCAGTAAAAGTGGGCCTTAGACAAGGATGTGTGATGTCACCGTGGTTGTTCAATATATTTATAGATGGGGTTGTAAGAGAAGTGAATGCGAGGGTCTTGGCAAGAGGTGTTGGGCTAAAAGATAAAGAAGCAAATACAAAGTGGGAGTTGTCACAGTTGCTTTTTGCTGATGACACTGTGCTTTTGGGAGATTCTGAAGAGAAGCTGCAGAGGTTGGTGGATGAATTTGGTAGGGTGTGTAAAAGAGGAAAATTGAAAGTGAATATAGGAAAGAGTAAGGTGATGAGGATAACAAAAAGAATAGGTGACGAAAGATTGGATATCAGATTGGAGGAGAGAGTATGGAGGAGGTGAATGTATTCAGATATTTGGGAGTGGACATGTCGGCGGATGGGTCTATGAAGGATGAGGTGAATCATAGAATTGATGAGGGAAAAGGGTGAGTGGAGCACTTCGGAGTCTGTGGAGACAAAGAACCTTGTCCATGGAAGTAAAGAGGGGAATGTATGAGAGTATAGTTATACCAACGCTCTTATATGGGTGTGAAGCATGGGTGATGAATGTTGCAACGAGGAGAAGGCTGGAGGCAGTGGAGATGTCATGTCTGAGGTCAATGTGTGGTGTGAATATAATGCAGAGAATTCGGAGTTTGGAAATTAGGAGGAGGTGCGGGATTACCAAAACGATTGTCCAGAGAGCTGAGGAGGGGTTGTTGAGGTGGTTTGGACATGTAGAGAGAATGGAACGAGACAGAGTGACTTCGAGAGTGTATAAATCTGTAGTGGAGGGAAGGCGGGGTAGGGGTCGGCCTAGGAAAGGTTGGAGGGATGGGTAAAGGAAGTTTTGTGTGCGAGGGGCTTGGATTTCCAGCAAGCATGTGTGAGCGTATTTGATAGGAGTGAATGGAGGCATATGGTTTTTAATACTTGACGTGCTGTTGGAGTGTGAGCAAAGTAACATTTATGAAGGGATTCAGGGAAACCGGCAGGCCGGACTTGAGTTCTGGAGATGGGAAGTACAGTTTTATAACTGTAGTGTAAAGCACCCTTCTGGCAAGACAGTGATGGAGTGAATGATGATGAAAGTTTTTCTTTTTCGGGCCACCCTGCCTTGGTGGGAATCGGCCGATGTGTTAATAAAAAAAAAAAAAAATATATATATATATATATATTAACAATGCAAGACAAGCCACGGGGGGGAATCTTTAGCTCAAGTACTTTCACACTTTTGAGTGCATCATCAGGAGCTGTGCAGTGTTGCAAGGGCAGCAATAAGAGATATAGGGTATGTTTCTTCAGAGTATGGTAGTGCGGTGGCACCAGCCTCTGACTGAGGGAGAGATTCCAGCGGAATGCCAACCCCACCGGTCCACCACACCACACCCCATATGGGGTTGGGTGGAGTAAGCCCCACAGTTTGCAGATAGCATGTGGTAAAATAACAAGGAGGTAGTTAATAACCAGCTCTAAACTTCTAACCGCTGGTCATGTGACATAAGAAGTTACATTACAATAGTGGATCATTTACATACAGAATGCAGCTAATGTGAACAACCTTCTAACTAGTGAAATAGCAGGAATAAATCCCTCATTTTGTCAACCGATGTCGCAGAACATTCCAAAATATTCAGGAAATACTCAGTATCAATTAATATGCCTGTGTGAATTCTCCTATTTAGGCTTTTCTTGTAATAACTAGGCAATTCCTGTTTTTTTAACACTATTACTATCATTATTATCCACAATAATCCGCTAATATCATTATATTACTAACAACCTAATTCAATAAACCACTAAACTAGTTGCAATCACCATGTTGCAGTCAACAGTGTGTACCTTGTGTACCTTGTACAGCTGTAACTAGACAGGTTAGTACCTCAATAGGTCACTCTGCATTTCTTTTGGGATATCCCCCTCTTCAAGGGGGGCTCCTTGCTGTGGTGAAGAGGCTCTTGGTCTGAGGAATTGGACCTTTTGGTCTTCTTCCTCAGACCGAACCTAATTACCCCCCAAAATCCCCTCCCTTTTCCCATTTTCCCCATCCTCCCTTTTTTCCCTTTCCTCCTCTTCATCCTCATCCCTCCCTTATTTCCTTCCCATTTTTACCCTAGGAGCTTCCCTCCACAGGCATTCTAGTTCCTAGGTAGGGGGAAGGGTATCGTGGTCCATCCCATTCCGTTGAGGTCCTTGGCGGTGGTGTAGTTTGCCGTGGAATCTGGATCGCCTGGGGATGTCCCGATCCCTCTCTGGTCTCCCGGGGGGTGGCCTTGGGTATCTTTCGGGCGATGGGTGTATCTCTGGAGACCACCTTTCGGATTCCGGGGATGGTGGCTGAAGGCGGTATGCTTTGTGGCAGATATCCGGCCGCCCTCTCTTTTGTCCGCCAAGGTGGCTCGGTGGATGTGAGGTTGCTATCCCGGATTGCTGGTTTACTGGCATGAAGGGTAGGGTATGGCACGGGTTCCATGCAGCATCTGAACTACTTGCGGTGTTTAGGTCAACTTGGGCGTGGAGGGGGATTTACGCCCCTTTCATTCCTCCTAGGAGCTATTCCTCCACGCTCCCCCCTTTTTTTATTATTCTTTTTTTTATTTTTATTTTATTTTCTTC
>WNWK01006125.1:63546-110062 GCA_009830355.1 Cherax destructor | reverse complement strand
AGCAAAAGAGACCCATTGCTCGCCGTGTCATACGTGATCCCAAACGCATTTTGCTGGCGGATTACGTTTCTACTGTCATTTGGGGCTTCCTCGATGAGTGCAGTCTGGAAGAAATGGAAATTGAGTGGAAAATTTCCCTCCCCGACCCGGCTCCTGTTCTTCAGGTTGTTGGTGTCAAAAACACCCCCTTTCCGTTGCCACTGAAATTGGTAATCATCTCGTCCGCATTTCTCAGGGCTCCATCTATGCCCCTCGTTCCTTTCTTCTAAGTCTGCCAGCGAGTTAAAGCCCTTAGATTTTTCTTCTCTAGAGAAGAATCTTATAATGTGCCTTTTACCCTTCAAGAACTGGAGGCAACACTCTCGCTTGCCGATCATTGACGCTGGGCCAGACGGCATACATATTCGTATGCTACAGCATTTACATCAGTCTGCTCTTACTGTCCTCTTACGACTCTTTAATCTCATATGGTCGCAAGGAGTTCTTCCCAGCTGTGGAAGTCTGCTATTGTTCTCCCTTTCGAAAACCAGGTGCTACGGGACGTGATCCTCTCACTACCGTCCCATCGTCTTACCAGTGCAGTTTGCAGGTGATGGAACGTCTAGTTAATAGACGTTTGATGTGGTATTTAGAGACTCACAATAGTCTCTCCCTAGTCAGTATGGCTTCCGTAAGGGCCGTTCTGCCATTGACCCCTTGTTACGCTTAGATACGTATATTCGTAATGCCTTTGCGAATAACCATTCGGTTATCGCTATCTTTTTCGACCTTGAGAAGGCTTATGATACAACTTGGAGATATAATATCTTGGCCCAGGCACACTCCTTAGGCCTCCGAGGCAACCTACCATTCTTTCTTAAGGCCTTCTTAACTGACAGACATTTCCGGGTCCGGGTTAGTAATGAACTCTCCCCGGAATTTGTCCAAGCGGAAGGTGTCCCCCAGGGATGTGTTCTGAGCACAACACTTTTCTGCTTGCTATAAATAATCTGGCATCTGTTCTCCCATCCAATATTTGGTCATCGCTCTATGTGGATGACTTTGCTATAGCTTGTGCAGGTGCTGACTGTCACCTCATTGCAGTTTCCCTCCAGCATGCCATCAACCGGGTTTCTGATTGGGCCACCACTCACGGTTTAAATTTTCTAGTGGCAAACTCATCAAATTACGTTCACTAGAGCGTTCAGTGGTCTCGATCATCCGTTGTACCTATACGGCTCACGTATCCCAGAACGTGATACAGTCAGGTTTCTCGCTCTGTTCGATCGTCGATTGTCCTGGAAACCTCACATTACCTCTCTGAAGGCAACTTGTCACACCAGGCTGAACCTTCTTAAAACCCTCGCACATCTTTTTATGGGGGCTGATCGTAGAACCCTCCTTCGCCTACATTCAGCCCTAATTTTGTCGAAACTCGATTATGGTGACCAGATATATTCTGCGGCCTCCCTGCTACTCTTTCCATCCTTAATCCCGTCCATCACCAGGGATTACGCTTATGCCTTGGTGCTTTCGTTCTTCCCGTGAGAGCCTCTGTGGAAGCTAACATTCCATCTTTATCCGATCGTCGTGATGCACATTGCATTCAGCTATTTTGTTCGCTCTCATGACCTCCGCAATCCTTCCATGTATAGGATTGTTACAGATGTTGTGGCGCTCTTTATTTGTTCGTCGCCCTGCTTACTGTCCCTTTTTCTTCGTCTACATTCACTCCTGTCTTCCCTTCAGCTCCCACCTCTATATGTTCATGTGACATCTCCTTTCCCCTACCCCCTTGGAAGTTCCTGCTGTCCGTGTCTGTTCTTTCCTTTCACCTTGCGAAAGCCCAACTACCTACGGCGGCTTCTCGTCTTCTTTCTAGACCACTTCCGTTCTCATTCCGCATGCCATCGCCATACACCGATGGTTCAAAGTCATCAGACGGCGTCGGATTCGCAGCAGTGTTTCCGGACAGCATTGTACGAGGGCATCTATTACCTTCTGCTAGCATATTTACGCTGAATTGTATGCCATTCTTGTGGCACTTATCCGTATTGCATCTATGCCTGTGTCACCATTTGTGGTCGTTTCAGACTCCATTAGTGCTTTACAGGCTATCCGTAAAATTGATACACCTCACCCCCTAGTTCTTCGTATCCACCTTTTGGTTAGCCGTATCTTTAGCAAGCACAAAGATATTGTTTTTGTTGGGTCCCTGGTCATGTTGACGTACAGGGCAATGAACAGGCAGACACTGCTGCGCGGTCAGCAGTACATGACCTTCCAGTTTCATATAGAGGTGTTCCTTTCACGGACTATTTTGCGTCATTGCTACCCACCTTCGCACCCGTTGGCAACAACGCTGGTATAGACTGTACTAAAGTAGAGGACGAGAGGTAGAAGAGGGAACTGTCGTAGGGACTTGGGAGTGGACAGGGGATGAAGGTAGTGTATGAGGAGGAGGATGAACCTCCACACATGTTACAGAACTAGTCGGAGGCGAAGAACCTGGCAATAGGGATTTTTTGCCGGGCTTATAAGAGGGGGGGCGCTGAGGTTTAGGTGTAGGACGAGGACGTGTAGACTCAGAACTGTGCGAGTGAATAGAGGAAGGAGTGTGGATAGTATGGGAAGCCGAGGTAGGGACCTCGGAGCCAAGAACATCAAAAGGATTCGAGACAGGGGTGACAGAGGATGAGGCGACCACAGAGGAAGCCGTGGAAGTTGGAACCCCAGAAGCGGGGCGACGTTTAGCAATGTGAGAATAAGAAATACAGGGAAGTTTCCCTTGAAGGCGAAGATGAGAGACAGCCATAGCATAGGAGAAGCCTTCCGCCTCTTTGAGACAACGGATTTCCCGCTCATTCAGGTAAACCTGACAACGGCGAGAATATGAAGGATGTGCCTCATGACAGTTAAGGCAAGAGGGAGGTAGAGTACAAGAAGAACTGGCATGGTCGTCAGCACCACAGACTGGGCATTTGGCCATGGACCTACAATATTTTGCTGGATGACCAAAACGCCAGCAGTTTCTACACTGCTGCGGTGTAGGGGTCACCTTTCGAACTTGTAAACGTTGACCTGCAATGTAGACCGAAGGTGGCAGTTCTCGGCAGTCAAACGTTTAACGAGCTATATTGCAAGGATAACGTCTTCGTTTATTGGCTGGGAGGACAAAAGTGTCAACTTTAAGGATAGGGAGTTCTTGGAGCTCAAGCTGCTCGAAAATGTCATCACCACATGTCTGGAAATTCCGTTGGACAATGGTGTGGGGCAAAATGACAGAACCACAACAAGAATTGAGGGAATGGTGCTTGTCAATAGTAACAGGTGTAGTGTCAATAGTGATGATGCGAGTGCCGCTCTTGAGAGAGTGAACTGAGATGTCTTTACCAACATGGCATAGCAGAGCTTTACCAATACTATGGTCTGAAAGATAGGTATTAGGAGAAGTTGGTCGAAGAGTAAAAACTTGTCCATTGAGTAGTTTGAAACAGAGTTTAAGGGGAGTGCATGACGAGCTGGTCGTTTCTGGGATGAACGAGAAGGGAGTGTCGAATCCTCATGTGTGGGTCTTGGTCGTTTTTGTGTGGGACCGGGGGTGGTCCGATGGGAGACGGGCGAGCGATTCGAAAATTGCCGCACCGTCGAGGGAGAAGCCAGAATCAAGGTCAGAGAAGAGCGAAGGTCAGACGTATCGAAAGGGCCAGTCGGGACCCTGGTACCTGAAGCAGGTGATGAACCAGCACCAGCAAGAGGTACAGGGGCATGAGAGGTGTCCAAAGAGTCATCCGTTAAGGAGGCAGGGTCAGTACTGGGTGCAGTATCAGGAAGGGGCCCGGGGGTAGTGGGTTCATGGATTGGGTCAGCCATGGTTAGGTTACTTCTTTCTTTTTATTTTTAAGAAAAAAAAAAAAAAAAAAAAATAAAGAATAAAAAAAGGGGGGAACGTGGAGGAATAGGTCCTAGGAGGAATGAAAGGGAGCGCAAATCCCCCTCCGTGCCCAAGAGGACCTCAACACCGCAAGTAGTGCAGATGCTGCATGGAACCCGTGCCATACCTTACCCTTCATGCCAGTAAACCAGCAATCCAGGATAGCAACCTCACATCCACCGAGCCATCTCAGCGGACAAAAGAGAGGGCGGCCGGATATCCGCCACAAAGCATACCGCCTTCGGCCACCACCCCCGGAATCCGAAAGGTGGCCTCCAGAGATACACCCGTCACCCGAAAGATACCCAAAGCCACCCCCCGGGTGACCGGAGAGGGATCGGGACATCCCCAGGCGATCCAGATTCCACGGAAAACTACACCACCGCCAAGGACCTCGATGGAATGGGATGGACTACGATACCCTTCCCCCTACCTAGGAACTAGAATGCCTGAGGAGAGAAGCTCCCAGGGTAAAACTGGGAAGGAAATAAGGGAGGGATGAGGAGGAGGAAAGGGAAAAGGGAGGATGGGGAAGATGGGAAAAGGGAGGGGGGATTGGGGGGTAATTAGGTTCGGTCTGAGGAAGAAGACCAAGAGGTCCAATTCCTCAGACCGATAGCCTCTTTACCATGACAAGGAGCCCCCCTTAAAGAGGACGATTTCGTGAGTCAATTGACTATTGCAGCCTTATTTGAAAGCATTTTGTGGCAGTTGAAAGCCAGCACTGAGACTTTTCTTGTGACTTCATGATCTCCAGCATGTCCTAGTGTAGTGTACCTCCTAATATGTTCCAGGGGGTGTTAGACCCAACACTCCTCAGTGTGACTTGCTAGTCTGCATATTTCCGTGTAGGCTGTCACTGGGCGTTATAGAACCTGTGCCAGTAATTATCACGCTCAGTGACAACCATGTGTGATATATATATATAAACAAAATTGAGGTTTATGGGAAGTGTTAAACCCATAGGGGTCATACAGGGAATGGTGGCCATCATGTTAAATCAGTGGGAAAGTAGTTCCAATTCTTGGATTATGAACCTTCAGCACCCACTTCTTGAAGAAAATTGACTATCCCTGTATATAGTGCTGTATGACCCTGTCGGGTTCAGGGCTTAATTGTATTACTATTAGCCTTGTATATGCACATGGTATTAACACTTTGAGGTGATATTATTATAATCAAAAGAAGCGCTAAACCAAGGTGATATTATGCAATTGAGAATGATACAGAGTTACCTGAACGCTTACCTCTCAGGGCTGATTGCTCACTTGCTGATTAACTTATCAGTTTTGCCTCTCATATATTTAAGCTTTAGTCCTTTTATGTTAACATGTTTTTAATAAAAACATTACCTACTGCATGTACATGTTATATATGTAATTTTTTTTTGTTATTTTTTCCAATAAATGTAAGTATGACTTCTGAATGTGGAGGAATTTAATGTGTGTTCACATTTGTTTGTGGGACGATTAGGTCAAAGTGAACAATTTAAACGTGAGATGAGCCCAACGTGAGAGCAGTCAGATATGGCCTGGGCAACTCAACCATGTTCCAGCATGTAAGACACAGCAATCAAAATAACTGGGAAAGCTCTATGCTTCTGAACAAAATAGTGTTATTGCAAATAACAGAAAACACAATCAGCTCACTTCTAAAACCAACTTTGATATTTGTCGCTAGGATAGCGAAAACCAGATTCCATCACACATGCCAAAAAAATCCAGCACAAATTCTCCACACAACTTCCTAATGAAATTACATAAGAGTACAGTAGCATTCTTACTGGCCCATTCTAGGAAGGTTTTCACATCCAACCTTTCTCTTAGCTATTCTAGGTGCTAGTTTCAGTGATGCTACTAGGCAGCTTGTTTCACTCAACTATTGTCAAACCGAGCAGTTTCTCGCAAATTACCACCACGATGAATTGCTTCTTCTCACCCACCCACCCACTGTCAAACAGATCACTTGTAAGCCTGCTAAATAAATAATTTTTGAGGCAACCCATACTATCTTCCACCTTGCCACATTTGCCTCATGGTAACCCCTATCCACCCTATATGCCTTTTCTAACTCTATAAACACACCAAACAGCTCCTTTACCTTATCTAGATACTGCTCACTTATATACTCCAATGTTAACACTTAGTCTACGCATCCTATACCCTTTCTGAATCCTCCCTGCAATCCTAATGTCTTACCTCAAACTCTTCCAATAATTCTACCACAACTTTCCTCAGCAAGCTTATTTCCCTATAATTCTTATACTTATCGTCCCATTTTTCCCTATACAAGGGAACTATGCATGCTCTGCCACTCCTTTGGCAATTTTCCAACCATTATGCATACTTATATTGAATACACCAACCACTCGAACACTACATCTTCACCTATTTTTAATATCTGTTTTAATCCCATCTATCCCAGCCATTTTTTCTTCTTTCATACACACACAACCCACACATATAAAAAAGAGAGGAGCTTACGAAGTTGTTTCGGTCCGACTTGGACCATTTACAAAGTCACACTAACACAAAGGACAGGTAGAAAGGGTATTTATAGGCAGGCAGACAGGGGATGGCACAATAAAGAGGAGGAGGGGTAATAATGGAGGTAGTAGTGGAGTCAGTCATATTCTAGGAAATGAGCACTGCAATGAAGTTGGTGGCCCGCATAGGGTAAGGACAAGAACACAGAGGGGGAAAAATGAAAATAAAATAAAGGAAAAATACAAGGCAAAAGAAAAGAAAGAAAACCCAGAGAAGGGGGAAGAGATAGAAGGGGAAGGAATCAGGTTAAGTCATGGGTGTTCTGAAGTTTGGAGCATTTAACAATGTAATGGGAGAAGAAAGCATCTACAGAGACAAAGCCAGGGCAAGTTGTGTATAAGGGAGGATTTAACAAGACTGCGACTGTGAAAGTTGGACGTAGGGTAGACAGTTTTACCACAAGACCAATGACTTAACCTGATTCCTTTCCCTTCTTTCTCTTCCCCCTTCTCTTTCTCCTTTCTCCTCTGGGTTTTCTTTTGCCTTGTATTTGTCCTTTATTTTATTTTCATTTTTCCCCCCTCTGTGTTCTTGTCCTTACCCTATGTGGGCCGCCAGCTTCATTGCAGTGCTCCTTTCCTAGAATATGACTGACTCCACTACTACAACCTCCATTATTACCCCTCCACCTCTTTCTTGTGCCCTCCCCTGTCTGCCCGCCTATAAATACCCCTTCTACCAAAATATCATTTTGAACTATATTCAAATCAATAAAGCCCAAGGACGTACAACAGCCCTGGTTGCCAAAGACGTGGAAAAAGCTTTTGACACTGTCTGGCACTCAGGGCTCAAGTAGAAGCTATGTAACCTTTTTGATCTTCCCAAAAATGTCAAAAAATTACTATGCAACATTCTTGATGGCCATACAGTGAGAATAAAGTTCAAAAACTCTCTCTCTGATACATTTACCCTTCATACTGGAGTCCCCCAGGGCTCAGTGCTCTCTCCTACCTTATACATTCTGTACACTAATGACATTCCTGACCCAGCACACTGCACCACACTCACACTAGCATATGCAGATGACATTACACAGCTCATAGCACAAGAACAATGTAGATATCTATCACTCAGAACACAACGAGAGGTTGACAGGATTAGTGCCTGGGAGATCCTTTGGCACATTAAAACAAATGCCAACAAATCCAAGATTACCTACTTCTTCCAAAGAGGAAATCGCCAACCACTGCCTGTCTACCTCAGAACTACCACAACACGAACACCCATTCCACTTACACGCAACACTACAGTCCTAGAACTGCTGTGAACTTCCACCCTTGGTCTACATTGCAGGTCACCGTTTACAAGTTCGAAAGGTGACCCCTACACCGCAACAGTGTAGAAACTGCTGGCGTTTTGGTCATCCAGCGAAATATTGCAGGTCGATGACCGAATGCCCAGTCTGTGGTGCTGACAACCATGCCAGTCCTTGTAATCTACCTCCCTCTTGCCTTAACTCTCATGAGGCGCATCCATGGTACTCTTGCCGTTGTCAGGTTTACCTGAAGGAGCGAGAAATCCGTTGTCTCAAAGAGGTGGAAGGCTTCTATATGCTATGGCCGTCTCTCATCTACGCCTTCAAGGGAGACTTCCCTGTATTTCCTATTCTCACATTACTAAACGTCACCCCACTTCTGGGGTCTCAACATCCTGGGCTTCCTCTGTGGTCGCCCCATCCTCAGTCACCCGTTTCGAATCCTTTTGCTGTTCTTGGCTCCGAGGTCACTACCTCGGCATCCCATACTGTCCACACCCCTTCCTCTACTCACTCACACAGTTCTGTCTACACGCCCTCGTTCACCACCTAAACCTCAGCGCCCCCCTTCTCATAAGTCCGGCAAAAAATCCCCATTGCGGGGTTCTTCACCTCTGACTAGTTCTGTAACATGTGTGGAGGTTCATCCTCCTCCTCGTTCAATGTCTTCATCCCCTGTCCCCTCCCACGTTCCTTCCTTGACTGCCCCGCCCCAGGCTGCTTCCACTCCTATCCCCTCCCAAGCCCTTTTGACAGTTTCCTCTTCCATCTCCTCGCCCTCTACTTTCGTACCGTCTATGGTCTCCCAGATTGTCCAGATTGTCGCTCACACTCCTCCTTTCATCTCTAATGTGGTCCCACATCCTGCATCTATGACTCCCGAAACACTGGAGGCTATTGCAGGATTTATTGCAGAGGCTGAACCATAGATGGACACTGCTCCACCTCTGGTTCCTTCTCCTCTGTCTTCTCCGTTTATACCCCTCCTTCCTTCACAGCGTCCCCCCCCCCTCCTCTGATTACAAGTTTTTCACTGCCTCCACATGTGGACTTTTCTAACCCTAGTCCATAGATACCTCTAACTTCGACTTATATCTTTCTCTCCATACATCATGGCGTATTTGCAGTGGAATATCCGAGGCCTCAGGGGTAACCAGGGTGAGCTTCAGGTGTTGCTCTCCCAGTTTTCCCCCATTGGTGTCTGTTTGCAAGAACCCAAATTGCAATCCTCTGTTATCCAGACCTTTTCAGGCTATAATTTGTTGTATTCATCAGATCCTTTTTCCGATGGAACCTTTAACGAAAGTGCTCTTCTTATACGCACTGGTGTTCCATACCATCAGCTCTATGTTCATTCTTCTCTACATTACACCGCAGCCCGTATCCACTTGAATAAGTGGTATACACTGTTCTTTATCTCTCTTCCCTTCGCCAGCATTGTCTATCCCAGATGTTGATTTTCTGGTTTCTTGATTGCCACCACCCCTTCTATTACTTGGCGATTTTAACACACTCCATTTTCTTTGGGGAGGGTCGCACTGTGACTCCTGTGACATTCAGTTGGAGGCATTTCTTGCTTCTCTCCCCTCCATGTTTTAAATACGGGTACTCCTACCCATTTTGATCCCCGAACTCATTCTTTCTCCTGCATCGATCTTTCCATCTGCTCTTCATCAACTGTCCTTGACTTCACCTGGTCTGTCCTCCCGGACTTGCATGATAGCGATAATTTCCCAATCATCCTTAGGTCCCCTTCATATTCTCCACCTCCTCATAGCCCACGCTGGCAATTTGACCAGGCAAAATGGGACATTTACACACATCTTACTGCCTTTCATGAAGTTCCTTCCTCGTCCTCCATTGATGAGGTTTTACATCTCTTTTCGTCCTCCGTC
Source organism: Cherax destructor (assembly GCA_009830355.1). NCBI lineage: Eukaryota > Metazoa > Arthropoda > Malacostraca > Decapoda > Parastacidae > Cherax > Cherax destructor. Next base: position 100,453 of record WNWK01006125.1, on the reverse strand, counting down.
TTCACAGCAGCTTCACATTCTATCCCCCAAACCTCAGGCATGCATTCTCAGAAGTGCGTGCCTTGGTGGTCTCCTGCTTGTGCTCGGGCAGTACGTTTGAAACGCGCTGCGTGGGGCAGGTATTGGTATAACAGAACCACAGAGACTCCTTGATTTTAAGCAGAACAGAGCAATTGCTCGCCATGTCATACATGATGCTAAATGCACTTGCTGGCGAGATTACGTTTCTATGGTCACTTTGGCTTCCTCAATGAGTGCAGTCTGGAAGAAAGTGTGGAAATTGAGTGGTAAATTCTCCCCGACCCGGCTCCTGTTCTTCAGGTTGCTGGTGTCCATATAGCACACCCTCTTGCTGTTGCCACTGAAATTGGTAATCATCTGATCCGCATTTCTCAGGGGCTCCATCTATGCCCCTTGTTCCTTTCTTCTAAGTCTGCCAGCGAGTTAAAGCCCTTAGATTTTTCTTCTCTCAGAGAGGAATCTTATGTGCCTTTTACCCTTCAAGAACTGGAGGCAACACTCTGCTTGCCGATCATCGGCAGCTGGGCCAGACGGCATACATATTTGTATGCTACAGCATTTACATCAGTCTGCTCTTACTGTCCTCTTACGACTCTTTACTGGGTACTACGGGACATGATACCTCCTACTACTGTCCCATCGCTCTTACCCCACTAGGTTATTGCCATCTTTTTTGATCTTGAGAAGGCTTATGACAACTTGGAAGTATAATATCTTGACCCAGGCCCACTCCTTAGGCCTCCGAGGCAATGTACCATTTTTCCTAAAGGCTTTCTTAACTGAAAGACATTTCTGTGTCTGGGTTAGTAATGAGCTTTCTCCGGACTTTGTCCAAGCTGAAGGTGTCCCCCAGGGTTGTGTTCGGAGCACAACATACTTTCTCCTTGCTATAAATAATCTGGCATTAGTTCTCCCATCCAACATTTGGTCATCACTTTATGTGGATGACTTTGCTATAGCTTGTGTGGGTGCTGACTGTCACCTCATTGCAGTTTCCCTCCAGCATGCCATCAACCGAGTTTCCGATTGGGCCATCTCTCAGGGGTTTAAATTTTCTAGTAGCAAAACTCATCAAATTACATTTACTAGACGTTCAGTGGTCTCTGATCACCCATTGTACCTATAGGGCTCACATATCTCAGAACGTGATAGTCAGGTTTCTCGGCCTCCTGTTTGACCTTCAATTATCCTGGAAACCTCACATTACCTCTCTGAAGGCAACTTGTCATAGCCAGCTGAACCTCCTAAAAACCCTCACACATCTTTCGTGGGGGGGCTGACCTTAGCACTCTCCTCCGCCTGCATTCAGCCCTAATTTTATCGAAACTCGATTATGGTGACCAGATATATTCGGCGGCCTCCCTGCTACTCTTTCTAGCCTTAATCCCATACATCACAAGGGATTGCATTTATGCCTTGGTGCATTTCGTTCTTCCCCGGTTGAGAGCCTCTATGTAGAAGGGAACATTCCATCCTTGTCTGATAGTCGTGATACACATTGCATTCCCTATTATGTTCGCTCCCATGACCTCCGCAATCCTTCCATGTATAGGATTGTCACAGATGTTAGTAGGTGCTCTTTATTTGTCCGCCGCCCCTGTTTACTTCGTCCCTTTTCTCTTCGTCTACATTCACTCATCTTCCCTTCAACTACCACCTTTATACGTTCATGTGACATCTCCCTTTCCCCAACCCCCTTGGGAAGTTCCTGCTGTCCGTGTCTGTTCTATTCCTCTACCTTGAGCGAAAGCCCAACTACCTACGGCGGCTTCTCGCTCTTTTTTTCTAGGCCACTTCCGTTCTCATTCCCAGTATACACTGATGGTTCAAAGTCATCTGAGGGTTTCAGATTCGCAGCAGTCTTCCTGGACAGTGTCATGCAAGGGCATCTATTACCCTCGGCTAGCATATTTACGGCTGAATTGTATGCCATTCTTGTGGCACTTATCCGTATTGCATCTATGCCTGTGTCACCATTTGTGGTCGTTTCAGACTCCCTTAGTGCTTTACAGGCTATCCGTAAAATTGATACACCTCACCCCTAGTTCTTCATATCCAACTTTGGTTATGCCATATCTTTAGTAAGCACAAAAATATTGATTTTTGTTGGGTCCCTGGTCATGTTGACATACAGGGCAATGAACAGGCAGACACTGCTGCATGGTCAGCAGTACATGACCTTCCAGTTTCATATATAGGTGTTCCTTTCACAGACTATTTTGTGGTCATTGCTACCCACCTTCACACCTGTTGGCAACAACGCTGGTCTGACCTGCTAAGTAACAAACTTCATTCTATTAAACCAAGTATAGGTTTCTGGCCTCCTCCTTGTCACCAATGTTGGGGTTGGGAGACTACTCTCTCCTGTCTTCGCATAAGCCACACTCATGTTACTCACGGGTATCTCATGGAGAGGCTCCCTGCCCCTCTGTGAGCATTGTCAGGTTCCAGTGTCTGTGTCGACATTCTGTTGGACTGCCCACTATCAACGAGCACACAGAATTTACCTCCAACAGCTTCTTCGCTCTGCGGCCCTTTCCTTACCTTCCCTTCTTGCTGGTGGACCCTCCTTTAATCCTGACTCTCTCGTTGACTTTTTGACAAACTGACTTACTACACAAACTCTGAAGATTATACCTCTAGCACATCCCTCAGTCCCTTCTACCTCGATCTCTTGCTACCCTCTATCACTGCACTATTCACTGTCCTGCTGCACTCCATACCCTACTAATCATCCATCTCCCTCTTACAATCTATTCTCCCTGCATCCTGTCCTGCCCTGCCGCGCTGTATAACCCTTGTGGTTTAGCACTTCTTTTGATTATAATAATAATACAGTCCTAGGAGTTACTTTGGACTTCAGACTGAGAATACATACCCACATAAACACTAAAAGTTATGGCCAGTACTACCCTTGGTAGACTGTTAAAGCTCAGACACACACCCAAACACCAAACTACACCTGTACAAGGGTCTAATACGCCCATTTATCACATACACACCTCTAGCCCTCTCTCTTACTGCCAAAACAAACATCTTGAAACTGCAGCGAATCCAGGACCGTGCATTGTGATGGGTGCTAGGAACGAAGTGGGATGACTGTGCCACCAGCGAGTCCCTCAACAACAGAACTGGCACCCCGGCATTGAAAGTCTTCTGGAAAGAACTCAGTGACAGACAAATAGACCGACTTGAAACCTACCAAGGTACCTGGACAACCTTTCTAGACGAAGTCATCAAACAGCCAGACAACAATCTAAACCTTTTTCAATCTATTAATAACCCTGCTCCTCCCCCTCTCTACACCTAAAACTATGCCCTTATCTAACTCCTAACTTCTACCCTGCCCTCTGCAGGGGTGGACCTTAAAAGACGTCCTTTTTACCCAGCAAAATTATATGTATTCCCCTCAATCGTTACATTATGAGAAGTACAAATAGCAAACCAGCCATGATGTTTGGCTGCCGCCCACGAAAAATGTCTGCCTCCTGAACCAAGACCAGTACATCCATTGTGCAGTCAACCTTGCAGATCACCACCACTCCATCTATCATGCCACCCAATGCTATGCAGCTGGGTTTAGCCCTGGCTCTTTCCCTTCACCTTATTACAAACTCCTCTCACCTACTATTCTTCGTCTATCAAAATCTCCTTTTTCACCCTTATGGGTCTTACCCAAGAGTATTCGATTCGATTTGTGTTTGTGACTTTGTAAATGGTCCAAGTCGGACCGAAACGTTGTTGTAAGCTCCTCTCTTTTTTATATGTGCAGGTTGTGTGTGTATTGTTCCAGCCATGGTATTGTGCCTGTTTTGGTATTCTTCTTTCATTCTATCCACTGCCTCGTGCACTTTTCCCTCACATCCACCCCAAGTCCTATACAATGTTATCCTCCCTGCCCCTTGTATGAAATTACTGCCTTCCCTTCATCACTAACATTCAATATCTCTATTCTCTCCATCTTTCCAGTACCACCACCTCTCCATCGAACTTTTTGACTTTTTGAAGCAGCATTACTACTTTTTATGGGGGGGGGGATTGCTTTGGGGGTTGAAGCCCCCTTTCCCCTTGGTGCCACCCCTGCTATCAGCTAACAGCAAATAGTATAACTAATACAAATCACAGCATTTAAAATAGTTAATGAGGAACCCTAATAACATAGCTAACAACCTAGAAATTTTTGTTACATTAATGTGAAGTACCAAATGTTTAGGGGTCACACAGTATGTGGGAATGTAAGGTAATTGGGTTTGATCCGAGTGCACACTCCAATTCCTTGGATCAAGTCATTAACCAGTAGCAAGGCACCTCCCTGAATTGTTAGCAAACAAAAAGTAAATCAGAAGTCTAACAACAAAACCAGTGGAACCTTGAGTTTCAGACGTAATCCGTTCCGGAAGCTTCGCCGAAACTCAAAGTGTTCGAAAGTCAAAGCAATATTTCCGATAAGAAATGTAAATCCAATTAATCCGTTCCAAACACCCAAAAATATTAAAAAAAAAAAAAAATTTGAAGAATAACTACAGTTTTACATACACAAAACAATTATAAATATAGTACTTAAATGACTAATGAAATAGATAAACATTTAAAATCACATTTACACATCTTTATTGAAGACTCTTGTTGGTGTATGGAAGACAGGGAGGAGAGAGGGAGGACTTATTGTTTGGAAGGGAAATCCCTCACCATAAGGACTTCAGGTATCAAAGCCCTATCTGGGGTTACTTCCCTTCTTTGTCATTTACTGGCACTAGGACCAGCTTGAGTCACTGGACCCCTGTTGCACAAAAAAAGTCCAGAGAGGTCTGTTTCTGGCGTCTCTTTGGCATTTGTCTGAAATGAGACATGGTTTTGTCACTGAACATGTTGCAGAGATGGCTTGTTTCAGCTTGCTCAGGGTGATATTTCTCAGCAAAAGCTTGCACCCTACTTCACTCAAGAGAAACAAAACCAGACTGACTCAACGCATGCTTGGGATGCTTTGTGTGGGCGCAGGCAGGTGGACAGGTCTGGTACAGCGGCCGAAACTCAAGGTACTGTTCGAAACAAGACAAATTTTAGGTGAAAAAAGTGACAAACTCAAAACGGCCGAAACTCGAGGTTCCACTGTAGTATATCATTAAATTGTAAACTCAACTGCCACTAACGTAATGACACTAACAGCCCTGCTGCTACAAAATAACTGACAACTAACAACCTACTAACAACCCCAGCAATGATCAGTTAGCTAACATCAACAGTGACCTAGCACCTTTACCAGTCACCTATTACCATCCACCTAACACGTTTGCCAGCCACGTACTACCATCACCAGCCAGCTAGTGCCACTAATCTCCACTAACCCTACTAACACCCTCTTCCTCACCCCTCATCTCCCAGACTCACCGTCAGAGTCACGGTGGGTGTCTCTGGTACTACGTATGCGCGGACGGAAGACATCACAGGAGGAGAGCCCAGAGACGGAGGCTGGTCCTCAAGAGCAGCCCTTCAGAAGTCGTGCCTCCACAGACGGTCACCTCCACCAGCGTCGCCTCTACAAGCTCAGGATGAGCCTCAACCTCCGTGCTTTAAACCTCCGCGAGAGGAGGATGAGCATCGCCATGCGGGGTGCTACATGTGGATTTTAAGTATTATATTCATTGAGAAGTGTTAAACCCTCAATAGCCTAGATAATAGGGGGTAATCAGGTTTGATCCAAAAGAAAGGGAGGGTACCTTAAGTTCCTTGGATAAAGGGCCCTTCATAAGCATCAAGGCAACCCCCCCCCCCCAAGGAATCTTACCAGAATGTAAATACATAGACTGCCAAATTACATGAGATGTTTTAACATTATTCTCCATTGCAACATTCAAAGTACACTCCAATGGATTATATACAAAGCATTTTATTCACTAAAACTAATAGTAACTATGATAATAATAATATACTTTGTGAAGCTTTACAACATCTCAAAGTCTCGTGTAAAACATTGTGGAAATTTATTATTCAACTTATTACCACACAAATATATAAAAAACTGATAACTTACTTGTACTTCTGAGTACAGAATAGATTTCATTCTTAAAAAAAAAAAAAAAAAAACTGTATAAGACAAAGACGAATGGCAAAAAATTCTGATGTCAGGGGAAAAGTGAGAGGAGGAAGCTACACTTGGTGCAGTAAGTCAGCTTCAACGAAGTGCAGGGGTGTCTGCTCATTAAAGGCGGAGGATTCTGAGGAGGGTAGGTGGGAACATTGAAGGAGAGGCTGGTAATATAGTCTACTTCTCTTTGATTAATGGGACACTCGAATGTATGACTATTTACAGGACTTTATAATTTTTGCAAGAAGTACTGGGCATTTCCAGATAACCACGTCAAGTCCCCCGTGTCCTATACTCAAGTCGCAAATTTCCTAAGAGAGCATCGATGAAAAATCAATAACAAAAGACAGTGTAATTAATTTTTTTTTTAAAGTCCTCTCCAATTTCTCCATTTTCTGTTTCCTTGTAAAATGGGCATAAAATGTTTGGTAGACTGAGTATTAATATCATAAGTCAGAGTGAGGGATCCAGAGTAAAAATGACTTGTGATGAGACTTTGGAAATGATAAGCAGAGGTGTCAGCTCAGAAATGAGTAGACAACCACTCAGTCTGGTAGAATTTAGAATTGGATGACTGTGTTGGGGATTAGGAGTCGTTACATGATTAACAAACTGTTTGATGGTGTTACTATGAGCCATATCATATTTGTTAATTGTTCTGGGGATCAATACCCTCATCACTATTACATTCATGAGGGACGCCCTAAATCCGTAAGGGGTATACAATGAATTATAACAGGAAAGAAGGGAAAGAATCACCCTACCCAGCAATGTTGGTATGGTAACAAAATTCTTAAGACAGGAAGAAATAGTCCAGCAACTGAAGAACCTATACGAATTGGGGATCCTAGGGAAAAGTGTGACCTTACTGAGGGCCTGACACAATGTCCCAGACAGTACTATGGGAACCCTCCTATTGCAAAACATTCATCCAGGTAGCACACTCAGAGAAATAAAATACTAAAATTATAACTGGTCAATTGTCTGTAGGTAAATCCCATCACCAAGACACCTGTGAAGAGATGGTTACCAGCAAGACCTTCAGCCAGCACAGGTACCTGCCCTAGCCCAAGCAAGGAACAGAAGGGGTCCAACAAAATGAAAAAAAAAAAAATAAAGCAACCTTAGGGTTCAACAAATAGATGCCCCTGATGACAATCTTCACCTCAGAGCAGCAGGAAAGGAAGTATGGTTAAAGATGTCCAGGGAACCAGGGAGATTTGGTGGTGCATATGTCGCCTAGCAACTACCATCCCTACGATCGAGGATCAGATATTGAGGGTGGGCCGACAAGGTTAGTCAGCAACACGTGGTGTCATGGGCAGGGAAACAAGGCAGACACCAGCTCAGGAATTCGGAGGCAGCAAAGATAAAATGCTGCATCTACAGTGACAGCAACTCAGGAGGAAAAAAAGAGCAATGGAAGCAAAATACCCCATTGGAGCAATACAATATGGAGGGAAGCAATCAGGCAGAGGCAAATCAGGGACAGCAAGCTACCACCACGGATGGTGATGCAGCGCATGTAGGACAAGGAACGAAGACCTATTAAAAAAAAAAATGGTTATCCCTTGTAGGAGGAATGTGCCCAGAGCAGGGACTGCAAAGGTGAAGCAGAGCTAATAACATCCTTAATTAAAGATACAGACAGGAAAATATGGTTATCTTATTCCCCTAAAAGCTGAGGTTAAGTTTCTATTGCTGAAGCCACTATTATATTCATGGGAAAACATCAAACCTTTGATGCTCATAGTGCCCTGGGAAAGTCCCTTATCAGAATCAAGGTACTCCCTTGAAGGGTTTAAAAAAAAAAAAACTTCAGAGAAGACAGAACTAAAGGCCAGAAGTTGCAAGTAACCTCAGTGTGACCAAAACTGTGTGTATAGTGTCTCAGTACTCCACCAGAGCTAATGATCTCAGGATGAGGCTCATCCTCATGACCCTACAGGCAACAAAGCAGTCCAGGTAAATGCGAGGGATAACAATGACTTCGAGTGTGTATAGATCTGTAGTGGAGGGAAGACGGGGTAGGGGGTCGGCCTAGGAAACGTTGGAGGGAGGGGGTAAAGGAGGTTTTGTGTGCAAGGGGCTTGGACTTCCAGTAAGCATGCATGAGCATATTTGATAAGAGTGAATGGAGACAAATGATTTTTAATACTTGATGTGATGTTGGAGTGTGAGCAAAGTAACATTTATGAAGGGATTCAGGAAACCGGCAGGCCGGACTTGAGTCCTGGAGATGGGAAGTACAGTGTCTGCACTCTGAAGGAGGGGTGCTAATGTTGCAGTTTTATAACTGTAGTGTAAGCACGCCTCTGGCAAGACAGTGATGGAGTTGAATGATGATGAGTTTTTCTTTTTCGGGTCGCGCCTTGGTGGGAATCGGCCAATGTGTTAATAAAAAAAAAATAATCAAGGTATCTCAGAAAAGAGGACAAGACCTCTGTGAGGGAGGTGGCAGCAAACACTTTAGTGTCATAGCATTGAAAACGAGTGAGGTCCATGTAGCTGTCAAAGTTGATTCCCAAAGATAAATTCCATATATAGTTCCAGAAAATCCAATGCTATTACTTTAGGTTCCTTCCAGTTCATCAAAATCAGGACCTACTGAAAATACCAAAGTCCTGCAAACACAAAGGCAATGCTCTAGTAAGTAGATGTGTCATGCATAAGAATTCACAGAGGAAGACAATTTTCCTCCCCTTTCAACTTTATTTCACACACTGCTATGACATCCAACATCCTTTCATAACAATCATTTCTTTCTAATTGCCTGCACTGCATCCAAACAACTGAATTGCAAAATTTACTTCTTTTTTGGTTTTAGTAACTGTTGATACAGTTACCAGTCATTTGATCCCAGAATGGCTTAAGGTGGATTCTAACCCACTTTCCACTGGCACTGGAAAACTATTGTATAAGGCCAAAAACTATAAAGAAAAAAGAAAAATCAAAGCGTAAAGGGTAGCCCCAACAATGACCCCCACCCCCTCCTTAAAAATCAAGGGTATGTGAGAATAAATCAAAATACTGTGTGTAGAAGGTGTTATATTTATGATTTGATGTGTGAGCACTTGTGAATTTATCTGAAGAACAGGCATTCCAAGGATGTTTTTGGATGTATGTAGGCAAAGAAGATGCAGCATACTATAAATGGATAGGAAGTATGCACATGTGCTTGGGAAAGACAGGGTGTGTGTTGTTTCTTTACTCCTGAGTTGAAACCTTCAACCAGTCTGACAATTGAAAAAGTTACCAGAGCAGTAAGTTTACAATGACTATCAACAGCACCTACCCTTGTAGTAAGGTGATTGTCTGATTTACACAATTTACAATAAGCATAAACATTGGATTTCTTGTGTAATACAGTACCATGATCTTGTTAGTTAATAAATTAATGTTGTTTACCTGAAAAAGATAAATACATTTACTCTGGTATTTTTTTAGGCAACTGGATGCTCTGTCAGGTTTTTCCTGTCTAGAGAAGCAGCTTGTCATTACAATTAATATTTATTATGAGTAGCTATAAATTATCAGACATTTCAAGGTCTTTCATTTTTTCAAAAGTTAAGATATTTTGTTTTTGCCAAGGAACATTATGTGTGGCTGCCGTATTACACACACACACATTAAACCTATGCACATGCATTGTATAATGAATTAAAGAAATAGTTGCAAGATTTACCTGTCACCTTTCATGATCAAGAAAAAGAAGACTTCCAATTCTACTAGCGCATACATTACTACTAGGATTCTCTTTCACACTCAATAGGATGATAGTATCTACTTGGAAATACAGTGGACCCCCCGGTTTTTGTGATGCTCCAAACTCGAACAATTATGTAAGTGTATTTTTGTAAGTGCTTTTGTAAGTGTATATTTGGGGGTCTAAAAGGACTAGTCTAATTTACATTATTCCTTATGGGAACAAATTCATTTGGTAACAGCACTTGAATAGCATTCTGGAACGAATAAATCACGAACACCGGGGGTCCACTGTATGAAAATGATCCTAATTTTGGCACAAATCAATGCTAGACCAATATAAGTCAACCACACTTATATACAATGAGCATATACAAACTAACAATTCTGAGAAAAATAATACAGTGGAACCCCGGTTAACGAACACCCCCGGAAATCGTGCAATTATGTAAGTATAATATTGTAAGTGCTTGTGGAAGTGTATTTTTGGGGGTCTGAAATAGACTAAGCTAAATGACATTTTTTCTTAAGTAAATTCGTTCAGTACTGGCACTTCAGCAGGCTTCTGCAATGAATTTTTTTTGTTAACCGGGGTTCCACTGTATACTGAAAGAAAACCACTGGAAAATAGAGCCTAACCTACCTTCCATACAGCTGGCAAGTGACAAAGTTATCAACCTCTTAAGTGATTCCCCTCAAGGGAGGTTCCTTGATGCTGGTGAGGGGCTCTTGATCTAGGGAATTGGATCTGTGCTCCAGTCCTGAATTGAGCCTGAATACCTTCCATCTCCCTCCCCCCACATGCACTGTATAATCCTACGGGTTTAGTGCTCCCCCATAATTATTATAATCTTAAGTGACTGCCACTCAATTAAAAAATAAATTGTATGTGCTGCTGTGAGACATTTTAAAATGTAAATGCATGAAATTTACTAAACAAATTTGCAACTTGAGTGAATGTTGGTGAATATGTTTTCTTCTTTAGGTCAGTCTTGGCAGCAGACAGCTTCAGAGTCAAAAAAAAAAAAAAAAAAAATGACTGTAGTTTGTAGTTTTGTGTTAATGAAGTGGTCAGTGTATTGTGGTGAAATCCCCAGCATCACAGGAATTAATTACTGCAGAAGACATCAATCTTTTTCTTCAGGAGGGCTTCATTACAGATTAAAACCTGTAAAGGAACCATACTTCAAAAACAGAGTGAAATGCAAATACAGTGGACACTCGCTATTCGAACACTCCAAAACTCACCCTCATTCCAGAATGCTGTTACCAAACGAATTTATTCCCATAAGGAATGATGTAATTAGATTAGTCCATTTCAGACCCCCAAAAATACACTTATAAAGGCACTTACAATAATAAATTGTAATTAGATTAGTCCATTTCAGACCCCCAAAAATACACTTATAAAGGCACTTACATAAAAGGGCGAGTTTTGGAGTGTTCAAATAGCGAGGGTCCACTGTATACCAGTATGTAAAGACATATACTGTACCTCACAACAATACTGTACTCTCACAACATGGTGGTTATGTTCCTAAAAATGGAAATTTTATGTAAAATTTCAGATATGTGAACTGAAGAATACATCACAAAATTTAAGTTCATGTTCTTGACACCTCTAGAAAAGGTAAAAATCGAAAGAAACAACTTTATCTTACCTAAAATTCTAGTTGCTGTTGTTTGTTGATATACATGGATGCAGAGAAGGTTAATGTGGCACTGAACATTATCTGTACAAACATGTGGCAGGTAGTATCAGCTACAAACACCATCACCTGCCATCATCATTTACAACCATCAGTGATAGTATGAATGATGGTGAAAGTTTCTTTCCTACCTCAGTGGGAGATGGCCAGTGTGTTGCATAACCACATGTGCACAGCCCACATCATAGAAACAAAATACTGTTTCAATGTTCACACAATCCACATCATCATGGGTACAAATTACTGTTCCCACAGTGATGACATCATGGCTATGAAATATATACTGCATTACTACATACACAACCTTTTCATGCATAAGTGTATTGCATTCTTTTTTTATGATACATTGAATAGGCCCATTTTTATATTTAAGGAGAAGTCCTAAACCCACACGGGTTATACAGTACTTGAGGATTGGGTAGCAACTGGGTTCAATCCAAGGAATGGAAAAACAGGCTTAATTCCTTGGATCAAGAGCCCCTTCACCAACATCAAGATGCCTCCCTTGAAAGGTACAGAACAAAATTGCTTCCATCGAAAGAACCTTATCCTTGCCATGAGCCTCATCATTATCTTCAAAGAAATTGATGTTACATCACTATGATGCTGTATTGTGTCAAAGTAAATGAATGGTCCTAAATGATGTCTTACATCTAGCATTCAGGTATGGCTATATACCTGTGTTCAGGTTAACTTCTTTATTTTTTTAAAGTTTTTGAGTATATCAATGGTCTTCACTTCAACCATGTTACAATTATGCTCTATTATAAGCATGTTATCATTATTATAGTCATGGGAAGCACCAAATCTGTAAATATTATTCAGCGCTGTATAACCCCTGTGGTTTAGCGCTTCTATTTGATTATAATAATAATAATGTAAATATTATTCAGCAAAACACATTAGAGATGGAAGAGGTGGGTGTCCAGGGAATGTTAGTAACGGGGAAAATCAGAATTGATGTAAGAAGAGCATTTATATATGTAATGCAACAAAATCTTCCCGTTCGCTTGTTTCAACACTAGAGCTTAATTTCATACATTAACTTCCTCAGTTTTGTTAAGAAAAATGTACATGTTATGTGAATTATAAGCCAAGTAAAATACAAGCTCCTTATTATTACTTATACAAAATTAAAAATTTGAGTAAAAAAAAAATCAGCCTCAGTAGTTTCAAAAACCATAAACAAAGAGGCATACAAGTAATGCTACTCAAACAAGAATAAGCATAGCAGGCAATAAATTTAAACAAAATATTTCAAATGATGTCTGATCGTTACAGTGGTTATGATATGAAATACAGAACATCGGGATACGGTATCCACAATTTTAATAATAATTCTATGTTAATAATTATTACACAGTAACCAAAACTACACTACAGAATTAGGTGATTTTCTTAGGTGTCCAACAAATACATAAAAAGCATGCTTCAAACTATACCATGCACACACACACTTTGATTAAGTTCAAACACAATTTGTGGATTTAGAGACAAGATCAGTATCTATCACATTTTTATTTGTTTACCATACAAGAGGTAAATCCTCCACACATACAGGCTGAATGTAAGAATAAAACATGTGTGATATTGACTAAATTATAAAATGCATTTGCAGACATCTACAACCATTCAATCCACAACAAAAATAATGTTAAGCATTACTTGATAATTATCAAAACACTTCATAACAATTATACTATTGAATGATACAATCATTTATTCATACAAACAACTGTAATGAACTACACTGTCTCACTTTATTCACACCTGCACTATAGTATACAGTACTTCTATCTATGCATTCTTTTAAAAACTAACCAAAACTCAATTTATTCCAAAGACCCCTATCAACAGTTTAAATTGCTCAATTTCTAAGGCTCTATTAAAAATAACTGATAAATAAAATAAAATTTATGAAGCTAGTGTCAATTCTTTTGAAGCCCGTAAATTAGAGACAGCAATATTACCTCTGGTGCACAGACCCCTCCTCTCCATGTCCTGGAAAGAAGTTACACCACAAGTGAGCCCATGTCATTGTTCCCTCCTACAGCTATACAGACAAACCTCAAGAACAAAGTCTAAAATTTAAATTAAACAAAAACAATCTTGGTTTTGATATATTTTGGTAATTTATTAGCCAACAAGCACACTATTTAAAGGCAACATTTATAAAAATATATATGTATATAAATAGTATATACATATTTTCCCATCTATTCCTTGAATAGGGCCTTTTTTAACATTCTATAATAAATGAACCAGGTTATTATAGATTAGTGCACCAGAAAGAAAAGTACTGCATTAAATTTTACCATTCTAGTTTTAAAAATTAATAATATTCATGTATTTGAAAGACAAATAGCATTACGTATAAGCAATTATATATATATAGATATATATATAATCCTGCAAATGAAAAACATTAAATTACAATATGCCCCATTCAGACTTCTCATAATTTCCTATAAAATGCTAGAGAAAAAATAACTAATTACTTCCTGATGAGATATCCATCATAATGATATATATATCACATGAAAAGAGAAAGCAGTGTTATCCTGTCATGGTATATACAAGTTTCAAGCCACAGTTAACATCACATACTTTGCAAAAATAATATCTATTTACGTCTAGTGGGTTCTGATGCTGTGGGTGGAGGAGGGGGTCCCCGCTTTTCTAGCTCTTCCATGTAAGCCATTAAAATTTTTGACCTCTCTTCAGGTTGACAGTCTAACACAAGGTAGCGGCGATCCTTTCGCAAAACTTCTACTACGTCACGCATATGTTGTTCCCCTTCACTACACATCTTTAATGACCGATGAGTAATGCTTTTTGTCTCCTGTTAAATAAAAAAAAAAAATTTAAACCATGGTAGATTAAACTTCCTTAAATATCCAACCATAGACATTACATTTATACATATATAATATGATTATTATTTTGTATAAAAGTACAAAGAAGCAGATGCTGTATATAGTATATGACTTGAGAAAATTGAAATAATACTATAGTAAATGTGCGTGTGCGCCTAGCACAAGCATTCATAATACAGGTCGGCCACCACTAATCCGGTTCCATCAGTAATGCGGCACTAATTTTGGCTAGCATAATTTCAAATTTCCAGGGTCGCCACACTAACCTCCCACTACTGTTTGGTGGCGCTACTTGCTGCATAAGTCATTCCAATTTCTTTTTCTCCATTTATTGTTATAACCTGCTCACTTTTAGCCCTAGCCATGGTTCCAACGAATAAAAGAAATGCTTCTCGTTGTGTAAAGCACATACACCGTACATTGTCCATAAAACTTAAGGTGGCTTTGAAGCCACTGTCAATCACCATGAGCTCAGCTCTCAGATAAGCTGTGACTGGTAAAATTGGGCTTACATATAAGAGAATAGGTCTGAGTGGTAAGTGTGCACTATATAAAAAAAATCCTGCAGTACCCAGTGCATGAGAAAAAAATGGCGACTGTGCCTTTGGTGTAAAACAGCGACTTTGCAGTGTATTTTCGTATGGTTTATATTCTCATTTTTTTGGTCTCATTTGATAGATATGCTTTCTTGGGAGGGGGAAAAAGGCATAAAAAAAATTCCAGTTTATTATATCCATTAACCAAAATTTTTGATGTTAGGATCTGACTGGCCACAACAGCTATGATTCAATAAATGTAGAACAAGAGTGAGTGATGTTATTAATATTTAACATTATATTTTCAATTATCTCCATGGGGAAGTGGAACAGAATTCTTCCTCTGTAAGCCATGCGTGTCGTAAGAGTCGACTAAAATGCCGGCAGCAAGGGGCTAGTAACCCCTTCTCCTGTATACATTACTAAAGTTGAAATGAGAAACTTTTGATTTTCTTTTTGGGCCACCCTGCCTCGGTGGGAAACGGCCGATTTGTTGAAAGATGATGATTTTCAATAATGTTCTTCCTCCACAAACCATGCATGTCGTCAGAGGTGACTAAAATGCCAGGAGCAAGGGGCTAGTGACCCTTCTCCTGTATAAATTACTAAATTAAAAAAAAAAAAAACCTTTCGTTTTTATTTTTAGGTCACCCTACCTCAGTGGGATACGGCAGGTTTGTCAAAAAAAAAAAATCATCAATACTACTTTTCTCTACATTTCCTCAATTTTTTCCAATTAGAATGCTTTCCATTTTGAATTTTTATTCACATAAAAATAGAAGATTTACTGTTATGCAGACTACTGCATTATTGTAAAAATGGTATAAATAATATCAGCGCATTTGTGAAAGCATATTAGACCCACCAGTTGATGTGTATGGGATGCGTGACATGTTTGTTTACTCTTGAACATCAGCAAAAATCAAACATTTCCGCTACTTTGAGCACAATTTCAAGGTAAACCGTAAACCATTCAAAATCATCTCTATTTCTGTAATATATCTTCCATTCTATCAAATGTGATCAAGAAAGCAAGAATACAACCATAAATACCATATAAAAATACACCACAAAGTCGGTGTTTTAAACCAAAAACACTCAGTTTTTTTTTCTCAGTATGCACTGTGTGCTGCAGGATTTTCTTTATACTTCGCACACTGGCCACTCAAGACCCATTTCTCTCACATGTAGGAATACCAGCTTTCGCCCCCAAGATTTGAAGCCGCTAGAATTTTGGCATAATATTACCGGACCAACAATGGCTTGCAAGCCGTAATATTACAGGACTGACAGTGAAAGGGTTAAGTCTCCTCAGTCAACTGGCGAAATTACACTACCGGTAGTTAAACACAAACATCATAAGCCAAATATGATGCAGTATTACCCACTGATATATTGAGAATAGGTGATTATATGTCAGAATTTAGCATGGTGAATATATCATATGCTTTCTCATAATCAATAAACACTCTTGCCAGGGTATATATCTATTATATGTTAATGGTTCCAGGAATCATCGCCATCCCCCACCCATGAGTCATATAGGACATTTCAACACTTCCAGACCATAAGAACCAGCAAGGCAACATTCAAGTTCTGATTTGTGTTAACTAAAATTGGGCCCCCAGGACACACACTGTGCAGCACATGCTTAAACTGCTGAGCTACAGTAATTTTTTTTTTTTTAACAAAACTGGATACATTAGCAATATGCTATCATCCTTCGCTATATGACAGTTACACAATAGTAACAAATTCTGTTTTTCTGCTATATTCCATCACACAGGATGGCACTCATAAAAGATGTTGAAATCAGACAGCCTGAGTTGGAGACGCCAGTGAGTCAGGTATTCTAGTAAGGGTTCATCAGTTGCAGGAGCATAGATGGAGTTACCATCACTTAGAAATTTTCAAGTCTCAGGATAGCCCTAGACATGAGAGAATGGATCTGTGGTGTATAAAAAAAATCCTACCCCATGCAGTGCATGATGGGAAAAGCAAACCTCTAACCTTATGTTTGCTTTAACCCCTTCACTGCCAGAAGCACATAAATTAAAAATGTTTGGACTGTTGATATTTAAAAACAAAAAAACCTTCTGAAATGGCAGAGAATCTTTTTCTGAAGGTAATGATGCCAAAAAATGAGGAATTTTATGCACTCTTGTTCAGGTTTTCCTTCATCACAGTTTTATAGTACTCAAAATCTTATTCCCTTAATATGAAATTAAGTAGTGCACCTTTCTTGGTTTTCAGCTCAATCCACTCTCCCAATTTTTCTTTCTTATTTAGATGTTGTGATTTATGGGTCATTCTTTTCAGAGGGTCACAACCTGAGTTATTCACTGCATGAGCTCTTATCGTCTCATTCCTTTTAACTGAACATAATGATGCTTCATAGAGACCATAGGCTCATGCCATCTCTATCACACATGCACCACTTTTAAGCTTATCTAACATCTCATTTCAAAACACCAAATATTCATACATAAACGTCTTGGCATTTCAAGCATCACTTGCATTCGACTTGTGTGCCATGGTTAATATCCAGACATGAGATATGATTATGAAAAGATAAAAAATAATTCATTAACACATAGCTGAGTATGGGATGGGACTTGAATGCACGGAGAGCTGTGGCATGAGAGCCTGTGTACATTAAATATGATTAGGTCTCTCCTGCAAAGACAATGGTTTAACCCATATGCTGGCCCAGGAAGGGGGTAAGAGAGCTCCTGTGGCATTTCATATTTGAAAACGTACTAACAGACTGTCTTTTAATCGACAGTCTACTGTATACAGCCTCTCCTCAGTTAACGACGGAGTTCCGTTCCTAAGACCATGTCGGTAAACAAATTCGTCGCTAAGTGAGGAGCATACTATAGTGGTAGAGGGTTTGAGTCAACCATCTTTGATATTGTTTTAATGTCACCTTTGCACCATTTATAAAATTTCTGGTATATTTTTAAATGTTTATGCAGTAGTGTACTGTAAATTGTAATAAACAGAATTGAGGAAATCAGCTCTAATATAAATTATTTAGGTATGAATACTGGTCAGAGAGCCCGCCGTAAGTCTTAGGCGTCTGTAAACGAGTACGTCGCTAAGTGAGGAGAGGCTGTATACATTTGTTGGCCCATCTTGGAGTATGTAGCTTCAGTATGGAATCCACACCAAAGGAGGCAAGTTAAGAAACTGGAAAAGTGCAGAAATATGCAATGAGGCTTGTTCCCGAGTTAAGGGGCAGGAGCTATTAGGATTACTTAACGAAACAATCTAACTATCGAAGGACAGAAGAACCAGGGGAGACATGCTGATAAACATACAAAATACTCAAAGAGGAAATCGACAGGGTAGATAGGAAGTGGATGTTAAGAGAGAAGCAGGAACTTGCAAGGGTCAGGAAGAATTTCTTTAGTCTCAGGGTGGTCAGGAAGTGGAATGATCTCGGTGAGGAAGTGGTGGAAGTAGCTCCATACTTAGCTTTAAAAGTAAGTACAATAGGGCCCATGAGCCTAAGAGAAAATGTATCCAAAGATTGGCAAATTAATAGGCAGGGCAAGAATCCATGAACTGAAGCCCTCAACCACAAATGGGAAATTACATTTACACTTATAAAATACACGCACGTGCACATGGGGTGTCACAGCTACAGAATAAGGATAGTTCAGCATAGCTTGGCAAATGTTAAGTTATCATCCACTAAACATGAACAGTTTTTTTTACTGCACATCTTTAGATTTAAAAATACCTTAAACCTACTACAAATAATGATAATATCTTTACTACTGCTAATAATGACATCTTAAATCTATTACTAATAATCATGATAAAACAGAATAATTTTTATGCAACATTTAACTCACTTTAAGCAGTTCCCTGAAGTCGGCTTTAGCTGCTACCAGTTTATCTTTTAGGTATTCACGAAACTCCCTCTCGCACTTCTTATCAGATGATGAAAATTTTGTATACCGTGGATCATCCTTAAGTTCTTTTTTCAGATCTTTCCAATTTGAGTCCAAGTTCACCTCTGGTAATTCTTCCAAAAGTTCTCTAATAAAATGAAAGGAGAATTTAAATTGAGTAAATATGCACAAGCAGCACACAGAAATATAGTAGTCCCCCGAGTTACGATATTAACACATCCCAGAAGATGCATCTTACCTCAAAATTGTCGCAACACAGACACGAAAATACAGTGGACCCTCGGCTATTGGCCGTAATCCATTCCAGAAGCTCGGCCTAACACCAAAATGGCTGATAACCGAAAAAATATTTCCCATAAGAATTAATGTAAATACAATTAATTCGTTCCAGACAAAAATATTCACACACAATTTTTTTTTTTTAACAATTAAATCAGTATTACATACCTTTATTGAAAACTAATGCTCGCTTCTGGAAGATAGGGAGGAGGAAAGAGGGAGGAATTATTGTTTGGAAGGGGAATTTCCCTCCATAAGGACTTCAGGTAGCAAAGCCCTCTCTGGGGTTACTTCTCTTTTGTACTTCAGGTTAAGCCACTAACTCAGCTGCAGAGGTTACTCCTACCACTACACCTTCCCTGCATGCCTGCTACCTCCCTGCATGCCTGCTACACTCCTGCATGCACTAGCTCCCCGATGCCTACACTCCTGCATGCCTGCTACACTCCCTGCATGCCTGCTACACTCCCTGCATGCCTGCTACACTCCTGCATGCCTGCACACTCCTGCATGCCTGACACTCCCTGCATGCCTGCTACACTCCCTGCATGCCTGCTACACTCCCTGCATGCCTGCTACACTCCTGCATGCCTGCTACACTCCCTGCATGCCTGCTACACTCCTGCATGCCTGCTACACTCCCTGCATGCCTGCTACACTCCCTGCATGCCTGCTACACTCCTGCATGCCTGCTACCTCCTGCATGCCTGCTACACTCCCTGCATGCCTGCTGCACACTCCCTGCATGCCTGCTACACTCCTGCATGCCTGCTACACTCCCTGCATGCCTGCTACACTCCTGCATGCCTGCTACACTCCCTGCATGCCTGCTACACTCCCTGCATGCCTGCTACACTCCCTGCATGCCTGCTACACTCCCTGCATGCCTGCTACACTCCCTGCATGCCTGCTACACTCCCTGCATGCCTGCTACACTCCTGCATGCCTGCTACACTCCCTGCATGCCTGCTACACTCCTGCATGCCTGCTACACTCCTGCATGCCTGCTACACTCCCTGCATGCCTGCTACACTCCCTGCATGCCTGCTACACTCCTGCATGCCTGCTACACTCCCTGCATGCCTGCTACACTCCCTGCATGCCTGCTACACTCCCTGCATCCTGCACCTCCTGCATGCCTGCTACACTCCCTGCATGCCTGCTACACTCCCTGCATGCCTGCTACACTCCCTGCATGCCTGCTCCATGCCTCCTCCTGCATGCCTGCTACACTCCCTGCATGCCTGCTACACTCCTGCATGCCTGCTACACTCCCTGCATCTATGCTGCCTGCTACACTCCCTGCATGCCTGCTACACTCCCTGCATGCCTGCTACACTCCCTGCATGCCTGCTACACTCCCTGCTGCACTGCTCACTGCCTGCATGCTCACTCCTGCATGCCTGCTACACTCCCTGCATGCCTGCTACACTCCCTGCATGCCTGCTACACTCCCTGCATGCCTGCTACACTCCCTGCATGCCTGCTACACTCCCTGCATGCCTGCTACACTCCCTGCATGCCTGCTACACTCCCTGCATGCCTGCTACACTCCCTGCATGCCTGCTACACTCCCTGCATGCCTGCTACACTCCCTGCATGCCTGCTACACTCCCTGCATGCCTCTACACTCCTGCATGCCTGCTACACTCCTGCATGCCTGCTACACTCCCTGCATGCCTGCTACACTCCTTGCCTCTATGCCAGCCTGCCTTGAATTCTATCGTGTTTCTCACTTTCTTTACCAAAGGAACTTTAATAAGAACTTTCTTTGGAGCCATGGTTACTTATTCTGCAGTTGAAGTGAAAAAAAAACCCACCAAAAACAATGGAAAAAAAGCGAAATGTTTGGATGAATGAGCAGAAGCTTCTTCACACACTGAGACAAACAGCCAGACTGATGCACAAGCGGCCCCAGCCGGCGGAAGGACGCATCCCATACGGCTGGTCACCGAAATAACGGCTGATAACCGGAAGCCAAAAAACCAACCTATAACAGAGTTGGCTGATAACAGGAATGGCCTATAACTGGGGGTCCACTGTACATGATTTTATAGTACAGTGGACCTCTGGTGTTCGTTATGCTCCAAACTTGAACAATTATGTAAGTGTATTTTTGTAAGTGCTTTTGTAAGTGTATTTTTGGGGGGTCTAAAGGGACTAGTCTAATTTACATTATTCCTTATGGGAATAAATTCGTTTGGTAATGGCACTTGAACAGCATTCTGGAACGAATAAATAACGAACACCGGAGGTCCACTGTAATTCGTTCAAAAACCCTGAGAGTGCAATTTTTACTGTACCTTGCACACTGTCAGATATAACTTGTAGGCATTGTATTTCCCTTCATCTGCTTCTCTCCTATTCAAAATTACAAGAGTCTTTTCATCTCTTATGATAATTTCTCTGACTTTTTTCACTAGCTTAGATTTGTCAGCCACTTTCATATTTTTTTATTATTTCTTTTGCAATATTGTTTGTGGAAAGCCATAATCACACATCAATGCACAATTTCTTGCCTGATCTTCAGAAAAATTGCCTGTTTACTGTGCACTTCAGGGGCCATGATGACTTGGTAATACAAAAAAAAAAATTAATTAAAATACAAATGCAGTTATGAAGGGTAAATAATCCCGAGTTAGTGTGCAAAAACATATGGTAACTTAAAGCTGAAGTATGGTACCAAGTGTGCTATTGGCTGAGATGCTACCATACACACATTCAACCCCATTGATGATTGGCTGCTAAGCCACCCTCCACTCATATCGCCTCGGATGTTGTCCAAGAGGCAAGCTACTGCATCGCTGGTTGGCTAAGGCCCACCCACACAAAAATTGATGCTCCTACTGGCTCAAGTTATGCCAAAGAGGCAAGCTACCACATCGCTGGTTGGCTGAGGCCCACCCATGCATACCTACCATAATAATCCTACAAGTACATTATACAACTATTACAGACCTGCCTGACATCATTGGCATGCTACTGCATATATATAGAAAGTCCCTGGTTATGCAGAGCACTTCAGGCAACTTGGGTTAATCTTGCTTGCCAAGATACAATCCACAAGAGTCATGTCGTCGTACACACAATTTCTCAAAATTTTCATCGTAACTCAAAAGTAAATTCCTCTGAGAGTGAATCGTAACTCAAGGGAACACTGTATTAGGTACAGTTATCTATAGCACAAGTTAACAAAAGTAAATGAATCACCTTACAAAGGACAGAGAGAGCTCTTAAACATGCTGTACAATGAAAGTCTCATTTATTAAGAAAACTTAATTAAGTACAGTAGGCCACCACATTTCAGGGTACCAAGCAACAAGTTACCAATGCATCATGATCGAATTTCATTTCCCATTAACGTTTCACTGAAAATGACCATCATTCCCGCTGGTGGGATTTTTTTCCCAACACATTTTTTTTTTTTTTTCATCGCTGCATCAACTGTCTGGTTATTAATTATGGTACCCCAAAAAAGATACCAAAGGTGCCAAAAAGTTTAAACACAAAACTATGCCTCATAAAAATTTTGGGGTTATTGATATGTTCACTTATATAGTTATGTTAATGACAGAAGGGTCCCTCACAAAGATCTTTGTCTTGAGCTTGGCTCACCCACATAAGCCGAGAGCTGTAAATTTTGGCCTAGGTATGAGAGAATGGGTTTGTGCAGCGTGTCATTAAAATAAAAAATCCCGTCTGGTCTCAGACCGAGTCGCGGGGGCGTTGACCCCCGAAACCCTCTCCAGGCAAACTCCAGGTAAACATGTGCAGGATGGGAAAAGCATAACTCTGATCTTGTGTTTCCTTAAAATAGCATCTTTGAGGCATTTTCTAGGATGGTTTTTAAAGTACAAAAATAACTTGCACATAAGAGAAAACTTGACGACAACGTTTTGGTCTGACTTGGACCATTAGTTGCACACAGTTTCTTTCTCCTATGTTCAGGTTATTTGTGTACTGTTCCAGTCATAGTATTGTGCATTTCTGTTCTTTATGGTTTTAATGGCTATTTTTTTTTTATTAACACATCGGCCGATTCCCACCAAGTCAGGGTGGCCCGAAAAAGAAAAACTTTCGTCATCATTCACTCCATCAGTCTTGCCAGAGGGGTGCTTTACACTACAGTTATAAAACTGCAACATTAACACCCCTCCTTCAGAGTGCAGACACTGTACTTCCCATCTCCAGGACTCAAGTCCGGCCTGCCGGTTTCCCTGAATCCCTTCATAAATGTTACTTTGCTCACACTCCAACAGCACGTCAAGTATTAAAAACCATTTGTCTCCATTCACTCCTATCAAATACACACACGCATGGTTGCTGGAAATCCAAGCCCCTCGCACACAAAACCTCTTTTACCCCCCTCCCTCCAACCTTTCCTAGGCCGACCCCTACCCCGCCTTCCCTCCACTACAGATTTATACACTCTCGAGGTCATTCTGTTTCGTTCCATTCTCTCTACATGTCCGAACCACCTCAACAACCCCTTCTCAGCCCTCTGGATAATAGTTTTGGTAATCCCGCACCTCCTCCTAATTTCCAAACTCCGAATTCTCTGCATTATATTCACACCATTGACCTCAGACATGACATCTCCACTGCCTCCAGCCTTCTCCTCGTTGCGACATTCATCACCCATGCTTCACACCCATATAAGAGTGTTAGTATAACTATACTCTCATACATTCCCCTCTTAACTTCCATGGACAAAGTTCTTTGTCTCAACAGACTCCGAAGTGCACCACTCACCCTTTTCCCCTCATCAATTCTATGATTCACCTCATCCTTCATAGACCCATCCGCTGACATGTCCACTCCCAAATATCTGAATACATTCACCTCCTCCATACTCTCTCCCTCCAATTTGATATCCAATCTTTCGTCACCTAATCTTTTTGTTATCATCACCTTACTCTTTCCTATATTCACTTTCAATTTTCTTCTTTTACATACCTTACCAAATTCATCCACCAACCTCTGCAACTTCTCTTCAGAATCTCCCAAAAGCACAGTGTCATCAGCAAAAAGCAACTGTGACAACTCCCACTTTGTATTTGATTCTTTGTCTTTTAACCCCACACCTCTTGCCAAGACCCTCGCATTCACTTCTATTACAACCCCATCTATAAATATATTGAACAACCACGGTGACATCACACATCCCTGTCTAAGGCCTACTTTTACCGAGAAATAATCTCCCTCTCTCCTACACACTCTAACCTGAGCCTCACTATCCTCATAAAAGCTATTCACTGCTTTCAGTAACCTACCTCCTATTCCATACACCTGCAACATCTGCCACATTGCCCCCCCCTATCCACCCTATCATACGCCTTTTCCAAATCCATAAATGCCACAAAAACCTCTTTACCCTTATCCAAATACTGTTCACCTATGTTTCACTGCAAACACTTGGCTATTTCTCAGTATTATTTGATTGAACAGAAGACATACTACTGAAAGAGATGATTTTGGTTGGTTCCAAGACAGAAAGTGGTTTGAAACTGGCCTTGATGTAGCCTTAGGTTTATTTGGGAATATGGTACAGGCAGTGTGGTTGTTGATAACCCCAAGCCAGGCTGAAGCCCAGAAAGAGTGGGGGGAAGAGAACACCTGTCCTTTGTCCAGTCAATGAGAGTGAACCATGTTTCTTACACCAAGGTCTAGGTTGAACTAGGCCCACCAGGTAGCAGCAGGATCACTAGTTTCAAGGGCAGGAAATACAATGCCATTCAGAGTTTTCCTTTTTTCATCATGTATTGCGTGGGGCAGGATTTTTTTATACTGTGCACAATCACTGCTCGGATCTATTTTCTCATTTCTAGGTGAAAATTTACTCTCACCTTATCTGAGGGTGCTGTGCTGAAAACATAGAACTATGTGAGAGACCCTGGCATCAATAACACAGATCTATGTGACTGCCACTGAAAGAGTTCACCAACACGAAATATGGCAGTCCACTGTACATGCAAACCTTAATTTTAATAGCTCTATGCTAAGTTGTCCCCTTTATATTTAAAACAAAAAATTCATTACATTTCCCCATAAATAATTTACATGCATCATTTGGACCTATATTTCATAAACATTAAGGTAGTAGTAGGTTGGTAGACAGCAACCACTCGGGGAGGTACAGTGGACCCTCGGTTTTCGTTCAAAATTCTTTCCAGAATGCTGTTCAAGTGCTGTTACCGAACGAATTTGTTCCCATAAGGACAAATGTAAATTAGATTAGTCGTTTCAGACCCCCAAAAATACACTTACAAAAGCTCTTATAAAAATACACTTACATTATTGTTCGAGTTTGGAGGTGAACGAAAACCGAGGGTCCACTGTACTACCATCCTACCAAGTGAGTAAAAAGGAAGCCTGTATTTTGTTTTACATGATGGTAGTATTGCTGGTGTCTTTTTTCTGTCTCATAAACATGCAAGATTTCAGGTACATCTTGCTACTTCTACTTACACTTAGGTCACACTACACATGCATGTACACGTTTATGTATACACACTCATCTGAGTTTTCTTTGATTTTACCTTAATAGTTCTTATTCTTATTGCTTTTCCTTTCATATCCATGGGGAAGTGGAATAAGAATCTTTCCTCCGTAAGCCATGCATGTTGTAAAAGTCAACTAAAATGCCAGGAACAATGGGCTAGTTAACCCCTTTTCCTGTATAGCTTACTAAAAAGAATGTATCTGACCTCTCTGCAAAGACAATGATTATGTATGAGAGGTGAAAGTGTTGAATAATAATGAAAGTATTTTCTTTTTGGGGATTTTCTTTCTTTTTGGGTCACCCTGCCTTGGTGGGAGACGGCCGACTTGGAGGAAAAAAAAAAACAGAATGAAAATCCCAATACCATACAGGGGTTCAAATATTAGATATGGCAAAGCTCTATCGCAGCAGTCAGTCAAAGGTTAAGAGGTATGACCAGACCTAGACCTCACCCTACACAAATTCAAATAGGCAATTACTTCTTTCTTCTGAACTTCCATTGGTTAAAGAATAGGCTTAGTTAACCATAAACTACCTTCATGGTTTGAGTAGCTACTGTACAACATAAAATCAGTAATTTATTACCATACAAGAACAAATTAAGGACCATCTCACCTGAACTTTTCTCGCTTCCGCTTTGTTAGATTTTCCACATGATTATTAAATAACTTCTCCTTCTCTTCACGCTCTAAGGCTCCAGCAGATTCCCAGCGTGAGTCTTTCTTTAGTGATTTTTTTGCTTCTTTCCAAGTGTAATCAGTGCTTCGCACCTGAAATGATATATATACTTTTAGTTTTTATACAAGTTCCAAGCATAAGTAAAATATAGAAATAAATGCTCTTAATTAGCAATCAAAGAATGCATTCAATAAAATTTACATTGTTCCCATTTACAAAAAAATTGGGAAATAATCAAGCTAAAATACCACCAGATAATATTACACTAGCTAAATTATTGAAGTCATAAAGAAAATAAATTAACATTCCAAATAAAACAACCTTACCAAATCTGCTAATAATGCATTAAAATTATGAACGGCTTCATCATGCTTGTGCTGCATACGCTCCTTATCACGATCTCGAAGATGTCCAGCAAGAGCCCTCTGAACCTCCTCTTCTCTCTTCCTCAAGGACTCCTCAATTCTCCTTTGCCTTTCCCGCTCCTCTTCCTCAGCTGCTTCATTCGCTTCCCCATCCTCACGCTCTTCATCAGGCCCATCACTACCTGTATCTTCACCCTTATTAGAGAAATATGGGACTTTATTTATTTCCTACGATGTACATTACAAAATAAATTTCATACAGAACATTAGGAATGTGTAAACTACTTAATATTAAATAAATCTTACATAAATTTTGCCTCAGATTTAGTATCTGTGCAGTATATCCATGAATATCCTACAGATTACTAATCAAAATCCATACCATGCTAGCCAACTTTGTTCCCCTAACCTCGCTCTTATGAGTGTCCTCCATATCCTCCCCCATGTCTTGAATAGCTTCCAAATCATCCTTCTCTCTCTCTTTGTCCTTGTCCTTATCTTTTTCTTTCTTTTCTTCTCGGTCCCTCTCTTTGTCCTTCTCTTTCTCTCTCTCTTTATCCTTCTTTTCCTTCTTCTTTTCTTTACGATCAGACCTCTCTCGTTCCTTGCTACGGTCACGGGACTCTCTGCTTCTTCTTTCCCTTTCTTTTTCTCCTCGCTCTCTCTCGCGCTCCCTTTCACCACGATCTCGATCTCGTTCAGGGCGTTCTCTGTCTCGCTCCCGATCTCTGTCACGTTCTCTTTCCCTATCCCTATCACGGGTCCTTGAGCGATCACGGGAACGTCTTCGTTCTTCTTTAATCTGAAACATTAAACAAAATTACATCCAATGACCAATATTTTTTTTTACAAACTGCCCATCCCTAACTTGTGGTAGGGTGGCTCAGTAAAAGGTAAAAACAACTATCCCCAACCCTCATTCAATAACTGTCTTGCCAGAAGCATGTTAGTATCACAGTTCAGATTGCCTTCTGAGCTGCAATATCTCCACTCCTTCAGGGTGCAGACACTGTATTTTCCACCTCCAGGACTCTTTTGTCTGGCTGACTGATTTCTCCCTGAGTTACCATGATTGGACTCCAACAGCATATCAAGTCATAATAACCACTTGCCGCCACTCTTATCTAATGCACTTGAAAACTTGGCGAATGCCCTAGCCCCAAGAATTCAAAACTTCCTTTACCCACTCCCTCCAACCTTTCCTAGGATGATCCCTGGCCCCTTCTTCCACCACAGATTTGTCCACCTTCCTAATTTGTTCCAGCCTCTCTAGATGCCCAAACCACCTCAATAACCCCTCCTCAGCCCTCTGAATAAAATTTTTTAGTAACCTACACCATTTTCTAATTTCCAATCTCTGAATTATCTGCATAATATTCACACCACAAACATTGCCCTCAAAAACACTGCCACTGCCTCCAACTTCCTAAGTGCAACATTACTGGTACCATTATACTTTGGTATATTCCCCTTTACCTCCATTTATAAAGTTCTTTGTCTCTACAGATGCTTCAATGCACCAAATAGGCATTCAATAATCATGCTGGCAAATACACCACTTTTGAAATAGCCAATTTTCATTAGACAAAAGTATTGCCATATACTAAAAAATGTGATTACTTTTTTTATGGCACTGCCATGCAATGTCTAAAGGAAGATTCTTCACTATAACCTTACTTTTAATAAAAAATTTGAAGTTCTGACTTTTAATTTATGACCTCATATGATTTGGGGAACTACCCATATAAATGTCTTAAAAACAGATAGTCTTACCTTAATCATATAATCACGAAACCAGTCCTCACGCTGAACCCCAGATTCCACAATTTTATATCTAGGATCATTATCAACTTTACGTTTAACATCAGACCACCGGCTATGGCGATCAATGTCTGCCTCTTTAAGCATGGTGAAGAAGTCCTTCTTGATCTAAATTGGGGAGAAACAAGGCACTGTGTTATTGACACAATAATTGCTATGCACTTTTTTTTTTTAAATTAAACTACATATATCTGCCATCTGAAAATATAAATTATTAATTTTTCTTTGTCTCCATATTACTGCTAAATAACCTACATCCTGTATGGAAGGAAATGCTCAAGCTTAAAGGAATGCAAATTTCTGAAAAGGAAACTGTTTAAGTGCAGATAATATGGGGATTTGAACCATCATCCTTCCCTAACTATTGAGTATTATGATACAAAATGATTCATAATAGTTGTTGGTACTTTGTGCTCTTTTAAAAGTATAATTCACTTTTTCCATGAAAAATTGACATTTTCTAATTCTTTTTTGAGTTGTACATTGGCAATAATGATGTATTTACAAGTTAGCTTTTCTGATTCAACCATGCATAAAATCATTACAGTAAAGGAGCTCTGAGATAACATTCTAAGGCTCGGTAGGTCAGGATTACAAACACATCAAACATGACAAACTTTCAATGCTTTTAATTTATAAACTTTCTGGGAGGCTATTGTTAGATATAACAAATGCACATGTCACTAGAAGAAAAAGAATGCCACACAGCATTGAAAGTTTGCTCTCTCTGTTTGAATAACTAATAAATCGACTACAAGGTAACAAGAGAAAAAGAAACATCTTTGTACGGGTGAAGAAACAAATGACTGCTGAGAATTATTTTCCATCACAACCTATCAGCAACTACAATTCTGAGTCTCTTCAACTTAAGACTAAAATATATTCCACAAATCAGTGAGTACATTCTTCCAGAAAAAGAAAACTCCATAAAGCATCTTACATCATGATGATATTTCTATTATCAATTCAGTAACTAAGTATTTTAAAAATACAGCAAGTGATCTTGAGTGCAAACTGAACTGGTAGTATTGACGATAAGTAAGTGATCATGAGTGCAAAATTAACTGTTTGTATTGACAACTGACTGAGTAAAAACGTAGCAAGAGATGGCTCAGTACCAAATATTACATGCGCTTGGCTTTATCCCGCTCTGGGGCAGAGAATAAATAGAGAGGGTGGTGGTGATGGTAGGAGTGGAGGTGGAGGGCGACTCTCGACCAAGGGGGCCACCCGGACCTTCCAGCCAGCACCGGCAAGAGGCTGCAATGCGCGACCCAACATCAACAATGTGTCACCAGCAGGGATGCGAGCAAGCCCACACTGCTGTGTATCATGTGGGCTCGCTCGCACTGCCTTCATATAAGCTGCACCTGGGGTCTACATCAGTTCAGCTCCACACGAAACTGCTTCCATGGTTCATAAGGCTGGTGCGTTGTGCTAAATACGGTTTAAGCCTAAAAAACCCTTCACTTTCCTCTTACATTTATTTAAATCATCTCATTATTGGCTAACATTACACATGCAACTTGAATGAAATGGCTTTCAAGTATTTCCCTTTTATGAGAATCTTTCACAAATCATTTTATATTTATTTGTAGAAACAATTATACATCAGGTTAATTCATCTATCAATTATTTGTACTAAAAGAGTGTGTAATAGAAAAAATAGAAAAAAAAAGTCTAGCCTGACCAACGTCAAAACCTACAACCTAAATTATTATAGAGCATAATTTGCATTAAATTATATATATATGTGTGTGTGTGTGTGATATATATATTATATTATATATATACATATATATATATACATTAATATATATATATACATATATATATATACATATATATATATACATATATATATATACATATATATATATACATATATATATATATCATATATATAATATACATATATATATATACATATATATATACATATATATATATACATATATATATATACATATATATATATACATATATATATATACATATATATATATACATATATATATATACATATATATATATACTATATATATATACATATATATAATATATATATATACATATATATATATACATATATATATACATATATATATATACATATATATATATATATATATACATACTACATATATCCGAAAGTCATTATATTTAACTCCTTAAGAAAAGTTTATACTATAACAAAATACATACAAAAATTAAAAAATAATAACTTACATATGAGTTTGGATATAGTAAATACCCATATATATATATATATACAAAAATATACAATATACATACATACATTTATATGACCTGGAAAGACTTCTTTTATACTTTAAACTTCCTGAAAGAAAATGATTTATTTTCCTGAAAACAAAACAAAGCATAACAAAAAGTTGAGAAATAATAGCATGAAACTCTACTGATATGGAGTGTTTGATAAGTAATAATCCCTATTACTATCAAGTCTTAAATATACATACATTGACTAGCTAGCTAGCAGCTTCCAATGAAAGCATCACTTGAAATGTAAAGCTAAATATTTCATCACTAACACCACAACATACAGCATATATAAATATTCTCCTCTGACACTAAAGTATTGTATTAATATTATCTATATTATGGCAATATAAAATTATAGTGTCTTTTATTATATATCACAAACTAATATTTGCATTTGAAATGAGCTCTGACTAGCCCAAATGACAATTAAGGTAAAAATTCAGGAAATTTTCAGTTTTCATTAACTTAAATTGAAGAAATATTTAAAATAAAAAATATTAATCAACATTGGAATTGTGTTAAAGCCTGAAAATATGAACTTGTAATATAGGCATAAGAAAAAGTTTAACAAAATAAATGACATTGTAAAGTCTATTCATTCCTCTCTTGATTGTACCACTTAATGATATTATTAAACTGAGGAAATACTTTTAATATGAAAATGTTGCACTATGGTAGTGGAGAGGGTGGAGCTACTGCTTACTGAATTTTGGGCAAGTGCCAGTTGATCATCGGAGTTGGGATAAATCCCACATTCTGGATGATTTAATGTAAACAAAGTCTTGCTGGGAAGCACTCTTGCATCAGAATTCCTTAAACTGCATGCCTTACTCTGCTGTTAAGACACTGGTTAAACAAAATCCAAAATAGGTCATGAAATTCTGCAGATAATAACGACTCATAAATGATTTCTTAATGCAACAAGAATTTTGCTAAAATTTATTTGGATTAAGTAAAAAAAATGAAGATAAATTCAAATACATAATTCAAATTTGAAGTCTTATGCCCAGTCCAGGGGGAAAAAAATTCAACACATTTGTGCTTTTTCCCAAGCAGGGAATCTATAACCAAATTGTCACTTCCCAGATTTAAAACAATCTCTCCAATTCAGAATCTGATATGTTTCTAACTCATTATAAATATTATTGATCATCTCTGTTTCAAGCAAATCAAAACCCAATTTTAAACAATAGTTATACATAAACTATTTCTACATAATTTATTTAAATCTCAAGTTAGTAAACATTAAACTAAATGATCTGACAATTTGCAATATATGAGTGTCCAAAGGTCAGTTGTAAGTTTCAATATGAAATATACAATGTCAAGTTTCAAAGTCTACGAAAAAGTACCTCAAAAATGCTATACTATGAATAAGGATGGGTCACTCTACATTAAATATAGTGAGTCAAAATTTATTCTTTCAAAGAAAAACAAAAATGTTTGTCATCTTACAACCCTACGCAATTCTATTAATAACCAGCACCAAATGCATCAATTAAATATTAGTTTAAAATGGTCTTAATTATTTCATTCAAATTAATAAGTATGTTTTTGAATGTATGCATAGGCGTATAAACAAGAAAACGTGCACACGCACTTAGGATCAAGGAAAATAACCACATATGAGGTCCAGAGGTATTAACAGGCTAGAGAAAAAAAATGACATGCAAAGGAAGGGGGAGCCATAACAAAAGAGCATGTATGGTACACACAAGACACGCAAGGATAAAAAGTACAGGCATAAACCCTAAAACCTGAAAATCCCTGAATAGCCTCTCTTCCCCAATTAAAATTTTATAAACTATACCACAGAAGAAATTCCCAAAAATCAGGACTCGTTATATCCTACTTTGCTTTGCCAGTTCATTTTACCAGTTTTAAGATATTGCATTTTTTTTACACAAGACTTTTCAGACATTCTGCTATACGAGTTTTATCCATGGCTTTCACTTATTATGCCAACTGTAATCGTGTCAAAGAACCTTACTAAATAAATTCATTGCTAGTAGTGAAAATATGTTGACGTTGTAGGAATGTCTTGGGGGTGCTGCACATGTTAGATGATGTTGACAATAAGAGAGATTGGCTTGTATCATACTGAACAACTGTTAATCAGATGCCAAAACACAAAATAACAAAAGTTTGAAGATGTGTTCAAGAAATAGTCTGAGGAAAGTGGTAAAGTTACTAACAAATAGCCATAAATTCTTTTAAATGCCCGTACCTGAACTATGATATACACCACATATTGTAGAAGAGACATGTCTGACAAGCTCACACGCAAGCCCATACAACTTTTCTTGCAGTTATTCATATGTAGCTTTAACTGAAGGTATGATTAAAACAAGATGAAACAAAAATAAAAACATTCCGTGAAAAATTGTATTCATTATAACCCACAATTTAAAGTGAACTTAATACAACATTTACATTTAAAGTGTCCAAAACCCTTAAGTCGTTACTTGACGAGGATTAAGGGCTGAACAAAAGATCGTCCAAGATTCCTCTCCATGTTGTGGGTTAATAGTGAATTGTTCAAGACACAGCATTGAGACGTTTATTGTTATCTAGTACGCAATACCATAAATAATCATTTACTATGTGCTATATTTTTAATGAAAGCTATTTTAAATGTACTAAAAACCTATACTATTTCAGTCCCAAGGATGCCAGGTTTGAGTGTTTGTACAAGTACTTTTAAAAGTAAAGCTAGTGAAAAATGAAGTGTTGTGA
Organism: Cherax destructor; assembly: GCA_009830355.1. NCBI lineage: Eukaryota > Metazoa > Arthropoda > Malacostraca > Decapoda > Parastacidae > Cherax > Cherax destructor. The sequence continues at coordinate 66,934 of WNWK01006125.1, read as the reverse complement.
AGAGGAACTAGATGTGCACACACACATGCGCGCACACACACACACTGCATGGATTCACAAGTAGATAATACAGATCCAAAGGCATTTGGAACAAACAAACAAATGACTGCAGGTCAAGAGAAAGATCTAGGAGACTGAGCTTGACTACTCAAAGAGTACACACACACTACCCTAGAAGAAAGGATAACCCACAAGTATCTATGAATGGTTCTTGGAATAACTGCCCACAAAGCCTAGTCTGGCCAGGCCTACTTAATTAAGGAGAAATATCACAAGGAAAAACATAGGATAGTAACTTATACACTGAATATAGAGTTTGTAAAAGTTGAGACAGGGGTCACTCATATATCTTCAACAAACAATTACAGAAAATAGCAAACATATTACCAATATTCCCAATGAATGACAGGAAAGTAATATACAAACTTTTGTTATTCATTATAAGATAGAGACTTGCTGAATGTCTTGAAAGTTCTAAATTCCTCACAGAAGCACATGAACTGAGATTAAGAAGGTCATGCCTTGCAAGTGCTGTGGACTGCATATCCTTGTGTAAGAATGCTTTTGATATAATGCACAAAATATTGCATCAAAATAGCACATTGCAGAAGTATGCCAGGGTAAATGGGAAGGTGCTAGCATAGAAAAGGTAATGCACTTGAAGAATGTAAAAGAAAAATGTCGTTAATGGATAAAAAAGTAAATTTAAAGTAACTTGTGGAACTGTACAGAGATTGGCACTGGAATTCATTGTTTTGGTGTACATGAACAATATACTCAAAAGAATTTACATCTATAAATTCTCCTTTCCAGATGTCAAAATAATAAGAGTACAAATGGAGAAATATGAAAAGTCCGCAGGAGGACTTTAAACAATGGGAATGGCTCCCATAAAATAAATATTTACTGGTATTTAACACAAGTAAATGCAAAGTTGTGAAGCTGGAGACATGGAAAGGAGATTAAAGACAAAGAATCATTTGGGTCAAGAAAAAAAAAAGCTCAAAAAATTACTTGAAAAACCATTACCTAAAACCTATTCCCTGAATTGCACAACAGAACATTAGCAAAGGCTAAGATCACAAACATAAGCAAGACATTGAGGACCCTTTACAAAAATCACAAACATAAGCAAGACATTCAGGACCCTTTACAAAGACGAGTGAACCGACAGATTTGTTCAAAACAACACAATCACACGTATATACAGTGGACCCCCGGTTTACGTTATGCTCCAAACTCGAACAATTATGTAAGTGTATTTTTGTAAGTGCTTTTGTAAGTGTATATCTGGGGCATCTAAAATGCCTAATCTAATTTACATTATTCCTTATGGGAACAAATTCGTTCGGTAACAGTACTTGAACAGCATTCTTGAACGAAAAAATGACTTAATCCGGGGTCCACTGTACAGTGGACCCACGAGTTTTGTAAAAACTTCACTCCTGAAGTCTGCGCAAGCGCCATTACCGAACAAATTTACTCCCTTAAGGAAAAATGTCACGTAGGTTAGTCTATTTCAGACCCCCAAAAATACACTTCCACAAGCACTGACAATATTATACTTACATAATTGTACAATTTCCGGGGTTTACGAAACTCGGGGGTCCACTGTATATGCAAAACATCTCGAGTATGCAGTGCCAATGAGTAACATGCTAGGCTGAATGTCACTGAAGTAATGGAGAACAGGAGGGTATATGATTATGACAAAATAAGTATGGGACATTCACAAAGTGGATAATGACTGGCTCTAGCAGGAATAAAATAAGAGCAAGGAGCAACACATTTTTAAAACATGAGTGGCAAAAAAAGCAAGTAAAACAGTGTGGAAACAAACACTATAAAAGGTTAAAAAAAAAAAAAGCTATTTTATGTCAGTTTGTTAGAAATTTTAATAGGCTCTTCTTCCCCAGGGAACTCAAATAGGTACTATAGCTAGACATAATCTATACATCCCCCGACCCATTTTCACTTAAAAACATTCAATAAAATAATGCATATTTTTTCCTCTAGTTGTTCATATTCTGGTATTAATTGTTGTGATTACTGCTCTGAAACTTCATATTTATAACTTTCTTACTTGATAGGCTTTTATGACAACTGATTATATTTTTGACATTACTTGAAGAAGACCAAGTTAAGATCCATATTGTTTCCATATATACAGAATTAAATTAGATTGTATAAGAATTATAATTATTATTACTTTTTAACGAGGCAAATGTTACACATATGGATTAAGCATCTTCCAAATTTAAGTTAAATGTACAAAGGTGAAAATGTTAAGATTCTGCATTGCTCCCTTCAAATTTCAACACACAAATACAGTATTGACAATACAGAACAAAGAAAAATGGTCATTCTCACTTGTTAGCTACAATGATTAAAGAGAATAAATTATCAATATGATTGAAAATTCTCTTTCCAAATCCAGCACAGGATATGCTAAAAAAAAAAATTATGTTAAAGATGACAAAATAGTTACAACATACCCAGTACCTTTGCTGCAAAAATCATAGTTTGTCTCCAAGCGAGGCACAGTAATTTATTTCTACATGTGGAATGTAAAAATACAGAAAATGCTATTTCAACTTTTTTGGAATTCCTACTTAAAAATATAATACTCACATGGCATTTGTTACATATGGCAAGCAAGACTCACCTGTTCGCTTTTCTTTCTCAAAATTCAGCCAATTCAGCACACGACCCCAATATATAGTGTCCCAAGGAACAATTTTGTGTGCCTAATGATGAAAATATTTGAGACTGCCATGTGATATTTCTATTTCACTACTTAAGACACTTTTCAAAAGTACTTTTTGTTTAATAGAAACCCATCATATTTTTAGTGCAAATGGGCTTACACTCCCTTGTTTGGTTAAATAAGATTTTTTTGGTTTCAAGATTTAAAAATAAATTCTTGGTATTTATATTTGCATCCTTTCTATACACATATATATATACATACATATATATATACATATATATACAATATATATATACAATATATATATATATATATATATATACAATATATATATATACATATATACATATATATACAATATATATATATATATATATATATATGGATTAAGCATCTTCAAATTTAAGTTAAATGTACAAAGGAACGAAAAGAAAATGTTAAGATTCTGCATTGCTCCCTTCAAATTTCAACACACAAATACAGTATTGACAATACAGAACAAAGAAAAATGGTCATTCTCACTTGTTAGCTACAATGATTAAAGAGAATAAATTATCAATATGATTGAAAATTCTCTTTAGGTAACACAGGATATGCTAAAAAAAAAAATTATGTTAAAGATGACAAAATAGTTACAACATACCCAGTACCTTTGCTGCAAAAATCATAGTTTGTCTC